>JAXDDW010000099.1:980000-1127500 GCA_034670385.1 Hoplostethus mediterraneus
ACTTCATCACTCCTGAAGTTTCACTTTAAGCATCCAGTCAGGTACCAGCATTGTTTATGCTCTGACTATCTAACTCTATGGATGCTCTGCTAGTTTCAATCAGCCATCAGACACTGATATCGAGCACACACGTTTCCAGAGGGGGAAGACTTTACCACTCAACTATTTTTTACTATTCTACGACTATTTTATTAGGTTATAGACTTCGAGTCCTTGCCTGTTGCTATGAGCATTATTTTCACACACTTATTTTTTATTTATTCCGATTCACAGTTAGTCAAATTTCACAATAGGTCATAGACAACCTGAAACACAGAAAGAAAATTGAAAGAGAAGGGAGAGAACTAACTAAACAATTAAAGCATTGTTTAAATATTTAAGATTAGATTTTCATTTCCAATAGATTTAACTTCCATAGTCCCAACAACTGCTTTAACTAACAGTTACTAACAGTAACCAGCCTCATACAGTTTGGTCTCATTGTCAACAGCCTTTCAAAGCAGCTACAGAGAGCTTTCATACACAAGCTCTGGCACAAATATACATTGGCTCAAAGAATACTACACACACAATGTCAATGTTCCCAAATCTTTCTGTGTGTGTGTGTGTGTGTGTGTGTGTGTCTGTGTGTCTGTGTGTTGTGGTCTTGTTTTTAACTCCTCCGCAAGCCTCCAAGCATGTCAAAGAGATTAACAGAGAATCTGTGACACACGCCGACACGCACTAAACACACAGACATAGACACACACACACACACACACACACACACACACACACACACACACACACACACACACACGTGCACACATACATACACACATACACCACTCAACAGCTCCCATCTATATAATAAACATAATAGGGGGATTAGCTCATTTCAACATGAAAGAGAGAGAGAAAGGGCGAGAGAGGGGAGCGAGAGACACGACAGGACAGCAAGGGACAAGGGAAACGAGGGAAGAGGGTTAGAGACAGAAAAATGAGAAAAAGAAGTCAAAAAGAAAAAGACCACAGAACAAATGAGTGAAGACATGAGCGGACAATTTCCCGTTTTTTCGCCCTCTCTTGTCCCCCCCCCTCGCTGCCTCTCTCTGCCCTTTTCCTCCCTTGCAGTGGCCTATATTTCCTAGCCAGCTGGTTAGTTGAGAAGTGGGAGAGGAACTGATTTAGGCTCCAACTCTGACAGGGTAACCAGAGAAGTTAAACAGATACAGGCTACTGATAGAGCCTGTGCACTAGACACTGAATAAATCTGGTACAGACAACTGGACCGGCTCCAGAAACCTCCGGCAGTCACAAGTGTCTGTTTTTGTGTGCATGTATGCATGAGTGGCACAGCCTATAGTGTTTATGTATAACTGTGTCTGTCTGTCTGTGTGCGTGTGTGTGTGTGTGTGTGTGTGTGTGTGTGTGTGTGAGACCAGTGAATGTGGTTGTGTTACATGGAGGTTTTGGGGTTAATTTGTTCCAGATGAGAGTCCATTACTGCCAAAACACACACGGTTACAAGACATTAGCCTAGTTTTTCTCTTTCTCTCTCGCTCTCTCTCGCTCTCTCTCGCTCTCTCTCGGACACACATAAATTTCATTTCAATACACTAAATAGAATTTCAGCGAAATGTCCAAACCAGAGTTAAACATCTACTAAATTGTGGTGGTTAGATGTGGTAATCAGGTAAGATGTGGACAAGTTGAGTTAAAAAACGTTTAGTTGCCTTTTCACGGTCTGCCAAAAAATTGTAGCACTCATATTCTCCTCTTACACAGGTGGACTAACCATCCACCACACACACACACACACACAGCAGTTTGAGAAACTAAATAAACAAGGGCTCAACAAATATGGCGTTCACCATGCAGTGTTTACAGATGCACACACATTGATACTGTAGCGCACACACACGTGAGGGAGGAAAAGAGGGAGGAGGAGAATTGAGGTCGCAAGAAGTGAGGTCATAGGAAGAGGAAATGGGCATCTTTGTCCTCTCAATGTCTTTCCTGTTGGGAAAGAAACACAACTTGAAAAATGTTCTGCACAGTGCCATTACGACATCACACACACACACACACACACACACACACACACACACACACACACACACACACACAATAACAATGAGTTTCTCTGACGGCTACAGTCCAGCCTGTCTTACTAGTTTACTCGCAAGGAGAGAGACAACAATACAAAATATCTACAAGAGATATCAGTACAGATACAGATTAAAAACATACCATGGATGCCACACACGCGCATACACCAGTACACAGAAATGTGTTTACTTGAAATATTCATTTAGGAAAGTGATGTAAACTAAAGCAACCGGTAGGGTGCGAGAGAGCAAGAAACAAAGAAAGAAAGAAAGAAGAGTGAGGAGAGAAGAGGGGAAGAGGGAATGGGAGATCGGATTATATGACACAATGATGCAATCACTGAATGAGAACATCACAGTCACACACACACACACACACACGGTGTGGGGTAGGGTTACTGCAGAGGTGCCCGTCTGTCTCAGTAATGCCTAGCGGAGTGACAAAGATGTCAATGTCACCAGGACTGAGTCATTCTGAAGCGTAATCAACTAGAAACAGATATTGCCATTGTAAAGGAAATCTGTGCTTCACAAACATGTGGGGACAGGTTGGTACCCGACTCTAAAATCAATGCTGCCGGATGAAAACCTCGTCACGCCAATTTAGCCTTCGTTTTGTCGAGTTGGACGTTTATTACAGACCGTGCGTACAAGAGTGTTTATTATAAGATATGAGGTGAGAAGGAGGAGAGGGAGAGGGGGTGTGTTTTAGGGGGCGGTGAGCCGAGGTGGGAGGAGATGGAAAGTTACAAGGAGAGGTAGGAGGAGAGCATGTGATGTGAGAGGAGAGGAAGATTCAAAAAGGGGGAGCGTAAGGAGATGAGAGAGACGGTAGACGGAGAGATGAGGAGTGCTGCATGGAGAGGACAAGAGGAGGTGAGATGATTGGAAAGTGAGGTGAGGAGAGGTGGGAGGAGAAGACAGGAGAGATAATGAGCTGTCAGTTGAGACAAAAGCTAAACTGTAGAAGTCATTCTCAGGAAATATAATAAGCGTAATAATAATAAGCCTAAAACAATAAAGGCTCACTAATGAGACAACCACACCAATTCACACACAACGTATCAACCTTTTATACGCTAATAATAACTAACAGGCCTGATTAAAACTTTTAACAATGAACCTTTTCATACAGGCTAGAAGATCTTCCCTCAAAGCCAGCTCTATTCATACAGTGACAGTCAAACGCTGTTGCCCTTATTGAGGTACAACAAAAGTTACAGCCCGGGCCTGCTGAACATTGTTTTAAATAATAAAGGGCATTTTTTTTTGTAAAGTTACAGATACCACGTGATGTCCAAAGTTGAGACTGTGACCCGTCTTGGGTTCCGACCCACAGCTTAAGAAACCAGCGACTTGCTATAATGGTTGACGGACTAATTCATTCCTCATGGGGAGAAAAGATGGATAATTACCATAATGTACAGCTCCGATACCTCTGAAAGGAAACACAAAGTACATCTGGCTGCAATTAGCTTTACAAAGCTTTACTGTAACAATAGCTTTCATAGTGCCTGTCGCTTCTTAGCACATTGACAAGGTGTGTGTGTGTGTGTGTGTGTGTGTATAAAGATGTACAACTTTCTTTGTCTGGAACAGTGACAATAGGAATTTCAAAGCCTAGGTCACACAATAATTGCTTAAAATGTAAGTGTGTCCTTTATGGTTTTTGGAGAGATGACACAAAAGGTCCTTATCAGCTTTCAGAGACGCAATAAATTACACAGAGATACTACTCTTGTCATGTAGGCCGCACCAGAAACACCCTAGAGCGTCAGCTGCCTGAGGATAAGAGATGCAAGGCTTGTGAATGTCACTGTTTGGGAATTCAAAACAGGTACGAAATTAGTGTGTAACCTTCCAGTCCCCGAGGCCTCTTTGTGCATAAGTTTTTAAATAGACAATAGGAATAAGAACTTCTATTTCCATGAGCTCTGGACCAAGATCAAACAGTCAACAACAGTCTCGCTTGCCATCATTCACAGGTCCATTTTTGTTGTACAAATAAACTGGTAAAACAGCAGAAGTGGCTGGTGACTTTTAGAATCCGGCTGCCTCAGCTTCTGATGGTTTAACACGGTGGCAAGTTGGGAGGATATGGGGAAAAAAAAAAAAAAGTCTATGTCATGTGGAAAACAGTGAAATTCATGGTATTCAAAAATCAGGTTAAAGCTGTGATTCAGTTACATAATCATATTAAAGACTTAAAAACAGTCCTGTGATTGGATGATAACATCAAAATAAAGTGGCAAAAATGTAAAAACAGCCTTGCCCGTAAAAGGTAGGCGCCACTCGATTGCAGATTTAATTCATATTGGATTATGATATTGGAAAGATGTGAGGTTTAGCTGTGGTGATTTTATATGTCCAAATGAGAGAATATTAAGAAGAAATACGAAACTGAGTGTAAGTGAGATGAAGAAACCCCGTGGGTCTAATAATATGTCACCCCCCAAAAAGAAAAAGGGAAAAAATGAAGATGAAAAACACACACCAGTAAATTGGGAAATTTACTGGTCCAAACCAAATCACATCAAACCTCAGTAAGGGAGGAATGGTAAAATGCAACAACACGTAAGTATAGCCTTGATGCAAAGTGTGATGTGTGTGGCAGTGAGAGGGAGGGTGTGTGTGAGTGTGTGTTTGTGTATTCAAAGAGAGAAAGCAGGAGAGAATGTGTCTTGTGTTATTGGTAGGGTGTTTGTGTGTGTTTAAGGAAGTTAACAAACTGAGAGGAATTCACCTTTGATTTGTCAATATCATAACCAAAATTACTTAAGGTACGAAGCCTTTGTCAACAACTTGGAATCTCTTGGATTATATTAATTTCCACAATTAAGTTTTATTGATTCAGCATGCTGTGTGTGTGTGTGTGTGTGTGTGTGTGTCAGTTGATGTTGCTTCTTTCAAACCGCATGCTTCCAATTGCAAACTGGCAAAGAAAATAAATATCACTCAAACATCTGACGTCTGTGTAATGTGTGGGGTGTGTGTGTACATGTGTGTGTGTTACTATGACAACAGGTGCCAAGAGAAGAGATCAGCAAATACTTTCCCTATGACAGATATGCCAATAAATTATTAACACACAAACATGCATACGCACGGCAATGGTCAGTATTGCCTCCAGATAACACACAAACAAAACTTGGCAAGACAGTGAGACAGAGAGAGTCAGAGAATAGTAAGAGAGAGAGGCAGGGAGAGTGAGAGAGGGGGTAATGTAAACAGAAATGCCTCGACTAGGCCTGTTGGCTAAGATAAAAACATAATAACACACACACACACACACACACACACACACACAGGATCACAACATCACAGTGCTGGAGGTTTATGAGAGGTCAGAAAAACAGAGTTGGAATCAGAGGGATGGAGAGAATGGGTAAGAAGGTTTGAGGGAAAGGCAAAGAGAAAAAGAGGAAGCGAGACCCATCAGACATTCAGTATAAACTCATACATGTACAGCCTGCAGAGCTGACTGATGTGCTGCCAGGTCAGGATGTTTGCATTGATGAATAGATTTGGTTTCTGATAAGGACGCCATGACTGACTGACTGACTGTTCAAACAACTTCAGGGTGCGCACACACACACACACACACACACTTTGACTATGTCTCACACCTGTCAATGCTACCTACTGTGCCGACACATATCACTGTCATGTCTGCATGTTATGGTTGTAAACAAAGTGTAAAAATAAAATACGAAAAGCCACAAAACACACTCTCTGTCAGTCATGTTCTGACACAGTTATGATGAGAAATACTCCTCTGGCAGTTTCTTGTAAAAGCAGGGCTATTTGGGGTTAGCAAAAGCTCAGAAAGGGGACAGTCCTTGGATCAACAGAGGGACACAAGGGAATCAAACCTCTGACTGAACCCCTATCTCTGGCAATCTGACTGCCATACTCCACCCATGGAGCTACACTGGGAATGGAAACCCTTACTCTTAGTGTCATGTCCTATCCATTGAGTCAGTCATAATATTTTTACTTCCTAGAGCCAAATTTCAACATTAAGGGCCCTGTCACACTATTGCGTATGAGAGAAACGTATTAGTTGTGTATGAAAATTCAGTTGCATACGCACAAAAAGCCCTTGAAAAATACCGTATTGAACCTATGAGTAGCGTATTGCCAGCGTATGTCCAGCGTATGGCCAACGTAGTATGCGTATGGCTAGCGAATGAGTAGCGTATGAACTGCGCATGTCCAGCGTACCGCTATCACGTGATATGGTGAACTGCCAACTCGATCAGATCATACTGGTGTTGGAGAAGAGCTGCTACTACTACAGGCCCTGTCACACTATTGCGTATCGTACGTATGCGTAGCGTATGCCAGTGTATGAAAAAAAACACTCATACACTGGCATACGCTGAAGACGCTGAACATTTTTGCGCATGCTGAAAAATGTTGAGCGCAGGGTCCGAAATTAACACCCGCCAAGCACCAATGGCGGGTAAATTTACTGTTTGGCGAGTAAATCGCGGAGATTATCCGCCACATTGGCGGGTAAATGTTTGTACCACAACAGTACGTAAAACTGAGAGTCTGCTGCGTTTTGGGACGCGCGCACACACACACACAAACAGTGTGAAGACCCGCCCGCACTCTGCCTCTGATTGGCTCTGACCCTGACATTTTGAACGCCAGCCAATCAGAGGCAGAGTAGGAATAAGAGGGTAATTATCACTTGATGCCGGACAGCTGCTAGTTACCGTAGGCAAACTTTTAAAATGTGGCGGTATTTGGAAGGAGTCAAGAGACCTTTGAAACGAAAACAATGTGACGAAAAAGAGGACGGAGACACACATTCAAGGAGAAAGTTTTGTGAAACGTGGAGGTTTGGAGATCGAGGAGTTACGGTATGATGCTGAGGCTCTGGTGATGAGCTGTTCGGTGTGTCGCCAGTATGCCAAAGAAAAAAAAACGATACAACTCGTTTGTAATTGGAAACAAAACGATGAAGGTGGAGAACATCCGTGATCATGAGCGTAGCAAGTGTCATAATTCCTTCAATATATAAAAGTTCAATATATTAAAAATAATTACGCTTCAACTTTGCTCTGGCCTCTTCTTTAAGTTTGTATTCAACATAATACTTTATCTCAATGAAATGTATGGAAATAAATGTACATGTAACACAAAAAGGCAATTAATTATTTTGGCCGGTAAAAAATATGCTTGGCCGGTGGATTTTTTCATCTACCAGTCCACTTGGCCGGTGAGTCAAAAAGTTAATTTCGGACACTGGTTGAGCGTATGCCAGTGTATGGTTTATACGCAAAGCATACGTTAGGTATACGCTGAATACACTCGAGTTACGCTAGAGGTACGCTAGAGGTACGTTACTCATAGGTGGGTGGAGTACGCTGGTCATACGCTGGCATGAAGGTGTACCGTACAGCTAGCGTATTGATACCGTACAGCAGGCGTATGCCTGACGATTGAGTAACGTATTTAACGTACAACTAGCGTATGATTGGCGTATTTATCACGTGACAAAGTGTCACGTGATAGCGGTACGCTGGACATGCGCAGTTCATACGCTACTCATTCGCTAGCCATACGCATACTACGCTGGCCATACGCTGGCAATACGCTACTCATAGGTTCAATACGGTAAGTATAAGAAAAACTCTGTATTTTCAAGGGCTTTTTGTGCGTATGAAATGAATTTTCATACGCAACTAATACGTTTCTCTCATACGCAATAGTGTGACAGGGCCCCCAGCGTATGTCAGCGTATGACCAGCGTATTCCACCTATGAGTAACGTACCTCTAGCGTAGCTCGAGCGTATTCAGCGTATACGTAGCGTATGCTTTGCGTATAAACCATACGCTGGCATACGCTCAAGCGTGTTCAGCGGATGCCAGCGTATGCCAGCGTATGAGTGTTTTTTTTCATACGCTGGCATACACTAGTCCGATACGCAATAGTGTGACAGGGCCTTTACATATGTCACAGTTTTTATCCAAAGCACCTTACAGTACCGTGAGTGCACACATTTTTGGCATGGGTAGCGCCAGTGAGAAAACAAACCCCTGAACCTGATAGTGTTAGCACCGAGCTCAACTCACTGAGCTAGAGGACACAAAATTACACATATCTTACTGGAACTATATTGGTCATGGGAACAACTCTTGCTAGATGTTAGGAGGAGGGAGCTACACACGCAATCTTTATAAATCAGTCACCATGTTCCAGGTTAACTCTCCCGTACTGTGCCATAGAACTGTTTGTTTGCTGACAGATGCTATTGTCACTCTTATTAAATCTAGCTATTAATAAACAAGCGGCTGGGTCATAAAAATACCTTTTCTAATGCTATGGAACTCCTACAGGTGTGCCTGTACACGTGTCGGCTGTAAGCCAATAGATATCCACTGTCTGTTTACCTGTTTAGATCCAGCTGTGGTTTCTATGGATACAGCAGTGCAACCGGAATGCCAACAAGTCAATATGGGACTTTTTGGTGCCATGATGATTGTTGAATAAATTCAGAGGTTGACAAAGAGTCCTCGAGTCATGAATTACTTACTTGAATTACTGTATTTATTGTAGCTGACCTCAGGAGAGATATACACACACTGGACAGTGATTATAAGGAGGGAAAGACAGGAGGGGGGGGGGGGTCATTTCTAAAACATCTACAAGGTTATTTACAACCTGGACTGAACAATATGTACTGTATTAAAGGTTTCTTGAGTCTCTCATGTGGTCGGCCTTCAGTATGGGCTCACACAAGCAATACATTCATGTAGATAGATCGCACATAAGTACCTCATTCATATAGATACATCTCACATGATGATGCAGCAGTTAGGATCTCCTCACACTAGATGTGTACAACACAATCATAGGCATCAGAAAGGTTAAGATACAGTGATTAAGACATCATTTCTTCCACAATGATGATATCACTATGTAGAAGTAGAAAGACACATCCCAGTGTTGAGTGCAGGTGCTGGGCAGATCAAGGAAAATGAAAGAGAAATAACGTCTGCACACTGCATTGCTCCCTTTTGCAAATGTATTACCACCGTGTGATGTTTCGTGCCACCGTGCTCTTCATCAGACAACGATGGTTGATATCACTATGGTAATGGTTACTGGTCGTAAAAAATTAGCACCTTGTAAATTAAGTTCCATACTGACTCATACTCTGGGTATACATGCATGTATACTAACAGCTCTGAGTTTTTGCTATTGGATCAGGTACATAAAGATGACATCATACTGGTTTGATGTCAATGTACACAAGGTAGAAAATGTGCAGATATCCCTGTTGGACACAAAAACACATGGACTAACTACACAGGCAACCTTAAACTGAGTGTGAATTTGTGTCTTAACTAATCTTACAATTATGTGTACCCTGTGCTATTTATGTACCTTGTGTATTTTTTTGTTTGTTTTTAAGTTGAAAATTGATGGACACAGGGAGTTTTGAGTGCTCTTTGAGTGCACTTACACAGCCATAACCTTACATTGAGCAAGATTCTGCAAGCTTGAACTGCAGGGCAGGAAACTTGTGTTATAGTTGCTTGTAAATTCCCTCACCAACCACTTTTGCCATTTTACCAGCCTACTAGAATTTCCTATTTGAATAGGTCCTCTAACCTATGGTTGTTAGCTGTGTAGATAAACTTAGCAGCACAACCCAAATGTACCAGTATTTGGCTAGTTGTAATTTCTCACCATGTTGCCTTTCATGTGCTACACGCCCACTCTTCTGTTACTGCAGATGGAAGAAGCTTAACAGTGAGCAAGCAGTCACACACACAACAGGAACTGAAGTCAGACTGGATTACACACACACACACACACACTATAATATGCACACACAGAATAACAGGCTAGACAATGATAAAGAGAGTGGGGAGACTGGCATGTGCAATAAATAGCATGCACACAAACAAACACACACTAGAAATTAATGAGACAGCATACTCACATCCTGTGGAGTCAGCAGGGGACATAGGGTCAGATATTATTCATGTGTTAGGGTGAGCCTTTCCTCTCTCTTTTATTATTCTCTCTCCTCTTCTCTGTCTCTGCTAATTTATCATCATTTAGTAGTAGACCCTCCCCCAAAATCCACCTCCCTAAACGACCCAAACGCTGACCCCAAGTCTGACCTCCGACCCCTCTCAATGGAAGCTTCATTCCAAGCTTCAGTCCATTTGTCTATATCTGCCATTTTGGGCATCCATGCAATAATCTATAATGAAGTTAGGCAGACTTCACTGCTAGTACGTGGAACAATAGTAGCATTCAGATGTATAGAGGCTATGATATACATCAGAAGACACAGTCAAAGATTAGACAAGATTTGGGAGTGCTAGTTGGTACCAGAAATGTCAATGGCAGAAAGCAATCACCAGGTGCTCTTCAGAACGTGTACTATGGGAATGTATTAAAAACCAAAGACGATCCGAGGCACTCTGCTGCAAAAGTTAAAGCCTTTTGCTTTAAATTTAAAGGGACTGAACTGATCGGAATTTATGGAAATCAGTATTAGAAACGGCCTCAAACTCTGTCCAACTCTCCTCTCTTTTGTACCCATTGATTCAGTAAATTACTCAATGTCGAGGTCATTCACACACCTTCCAATGAGCAACATAAAAGAGCTTATTTTGTATTTCTCGATAGCATCTATTGGACCCCACGAGAATTAATTGTCTCTCACTAATCTCCCACACTATGTTCACACATTTAAGTTGCCAAGTGTTACAGACAGTTTCTACAAAGCACACAGTGTAACAAACAATCCAGAGCACACACACGCACACACACACAAAAGTGACTCAGGTAGTAACACACTCCTGCCTGTGAGGGGATGCGTCCATACATGCAAACATAGATATACACAATAAACATACGCAAGACTGTAAATATGTCATATTTGTGGTCGTATTTGCGTAGTGTGAACAGCTTGCAGCAGAGAGAGAGAGAGAGAGATTTATGTAACAGTTTCTACCTTTGCTGCTAATAAATTTGTCAAGCACAGCAGTAAACATGTCATATGTCTAGACATAGATGGTGCGTGTGAAAAGTATACAGTTTTCATGGTGGCACAAACACATATTTCACTGTAACAGCTGTGGAAGGATTTGATCTCAAACTGAGAAAAAAAGAAAAAAAAGAGTTGACACCTTCTATTACAAAATAATTGCTGGAGAAACATTTTCATAGGAAGCATAAGAAACTTAGTGATGTTTTTGTGAAACACTTAGTAGCTGTTGGCGAGAGATGTATGCATGTCAAGACCAAGAATGTTCACACTTGTCCGTCAAACAACTCAGTTAGAGATGAGATTGATTGATTAACTGATTGATTGATTTTATTGCTGTGCCACTGTACGGGCCTAGCCCATTCTATTTTACAGTTTATGTCTACCAAACATACTGTATTCCTAAACAAACTCAGGTGTCACACAAAGTATATTACCATTTTCTCCAGGGTTTACAGAACCCACATTTTCTGAAACATATCAAGTCTTTAATGATTATCTAACCAAAAGAAATTAGCAGAAATAAGTGACTTTGGTATAAAGCACACTTCTCAGCTCAACATAAAAAAGGACAATAGACCCTAAAATGAATTTTGTTTTTCAGTTTCTCCCAAAACCACAAAGCGGACAGATTCCGTCCTTTGGTTTACCACTGAAGCTTCCTGTTTCTGCAGCTGATGGTAATAGAGCTGATAGTACACAGAGATCTTTGGCTTCTGGACAAGTTGTGTGTGACATACAGTTCTGACATATAGCTGTGTGTGTGTGTGGTCGGTCAATGAGTTAACTTTGCTCAGCGCTAAAGATTGCTGACAGAGGGGGTCTCTCTCCCCCTCTCCCTCTCCTCAGAGGGTTTCACACATCAAGGCATCTGGATCACTGCTAATATTCAAGTCAATCTCACTCCAGTACGTTTCTCAGAGAGAGAGGGGGGGGGGCGAAAAGAGAGAAAAGAGAGAAGTGAAAGGCGCAAGAAGTGCAAAGAGCAGAACAGCACAGTAGAAAGCAGCAGAGGAGAAGTTGAGTGGAGGTAAATAAAAAGGCAGAGCTCAAAATATGAATCATGCACCGCTGTTACTGCTGCTAACACCTCCAGCCCACGAGACTGCTATTTATAGACAGAGAGAGAAAGAGAGAGACAGCAGAGGGATAGGAGAGAGAAAGGGAGGGAGGAGAGCAAAACAGAGAGGAAGAGAAGTTGCGAGAGAGAAATAAGATAGAGAGGGAGGCAGAGGGGGAGAGAGAGACTGTTGGGCTGATAGAGAAGCAGTTAAAGGTGAGAAAGCGACAGACAGCGAAACAGACAGAGACATAGACAGTCTGAGAGAGAGAGAGAGCGAGAGAGAGAGAGCGAGAGAGAGACAGGGAGATGCAGAGAGAAATACAGAGAGAGATATACAGAGAGACAGGGGGATGTTTGTTCATCAGACTGAGAAACTACCAGGGTCAGACTGGGGTCATCTGGACGATGGATGGATAAAAATAATAGAAACATAGAGAGTAGGGGCTGGATGTCACAAAGCATTTGAGACAGTATTGTCAGACAGTGTGTGTGTGTGTGTGTGTGTGTCCCTTTCAGACAGGTGCGTGTACCTGACTCAATGATGAGTCAATGGGAAAAGGCAGTCCTCCAATGCCCCCCCCCCCCCCTCTCACCGCATTGGCATTGGCTATATCGACACAGTTCTCTTTGAAGTGTCAACCCAAGCAGTTCGCCTGCTAATGACAAAAGAGGAATATTTTCTGAGGTTTGTGACTTGACTTGTTCAGTCACTTGTTCTTATTTCCCCTTCTTTTATTATCTGGTGCTTTTTTAAAATTTGCATTTGTCTGTAAATCTGTTTGTCTGTAATCACCGTGACATACTTTTGACTCGACTGTGGTGAATTGCAGTGGTGTTTGGTGTGGTGATAAACAGGCTGAGTGAAAACACAGCCATTGGGAGAATTTGTATACACATCAACACACCCACAAAAACACACTCACACACACACAAACGCATACACAAGCATCTGTCTTGTGAAGCATCAAACAGACACTTGAGAGTTGGCTCCCTGTTGACCAACTCTCAGCTGAGGCCTGCTAAACCCCCTGACAAAGGCAAGTGTGTGTGCATGTGTGCATTGTTTATTCTTATAATATAAAAGCAGAGGATCACAGAAGAGTAAGTGACAACTGCTCATTTACTTAGACAGGTCTATATATACCTGCTGGTAAGACCAGTTTTATGTGATGAGAAAAAAACAACTTGTGGTCCATAATAATATATTCCAATAGTCAAGGACATGTTGAGACAGGAGCATAAGCAACAAGCATTTACTGAAATATATGGTCATACTGTTTGGCTTGAACTGCTACGTGCTTATTCTCACTCTCTAGCGTGCACAGACACACACGCAGACACACACACAGACACACACACAGACACACCATGAGATTTGGTAATCCTCATCTAAACCCCAGGATAAATCCAAAGCAATGACTAATTTTAACACCCTCTGACCCCCTCCCCACCCTTTCTCCCTCTTTTTCCTCTCTATCCATTTCTCTTCGTCTTCCCCGTCCTTGCCTCCCCCCTCCAGGCTAGTGAGCTGAAACAGAGCTAATGTTTGGGCTAATTAAGGACAGCAGCAGTAAGAGCAGATTTGCTGTTTCAACAAAAATGAGCCTTCTAAAGAGTTTAGAATCAAATCCTCCCTAAAATGTGCTGGAAGATACTTACTGGAAATGCCAGTGGTTCTCAGACAAAGCCATGCCCTATTGCAAGGATAATTCACACAGAATTGTGAAATATAACAACAAATGATTTGTATTTCCTTCTTTCAGGCTATTTGACTTTATTATTATGAGATGCCAAGAGGCTGCAGGCTTGCGACACATACGTATGACAGTATGACATATGAAGCCTTTGAGAGCAAACATCTTTTATATTATGAGCCCATTGTAAAGATGGCCAGCAGTGTTCCCCATTCAATGTGAAAGATGGAATGGCTCACCCTGCTAAGAAGAGCTGCAAAACCTGCCTCAAGGAATTTCATCACCACAGCTCATACATGGCTCGCAGACCCACAGCCACGTATTTTAAGATAGTGAGCCAACACTAAACTTCTATTTTGTATTTTTGTTAGCTGGTCATGCTGTACATAATATATACAAGTGTATATATTTGACTGTCTCTGCTGTCAACATACTCTTTTAAGCTAAATAATATAAATTATACCTTTGCAATGCTAACTGGCATACAGAGAGACAAGTGTGTGGGCACAGTAACCAGAGTGTGCGGATGTGCTGTAGACTGTAGCATGGTTTATTCCCATCTGCAACTTCCTCTGCAAGACTGCAATGTTTGAGCTCTTCCAAATCTCTTTCTCTTCTTATACATTCTTGTATGGATTGGTGTGTGTGATAATGCGGTCTCGTTTTCTGCTCTGTCTCGCAAAAAGACAAAAATCCATGAACTACAAACATGCAAAAAACAAAGACGCTTCTTTTGGGTCACCATGCAAAGCTGCATCAACAACCTGTTCTACTGCTAACAAAAGTACATAGCTAGAGCGCATGCATGCATGCATAGCCACACACACACACACACACACACACACACACACACACACACACACACACACACACACACACACACACACACACACACACACACACACACACACACACACACACACACACACACACACACACACACACACACACACACACACACACACACACACACAGGCTAGGCTATACATCAGCATTATGAGGCACAGACATACAGACAATAAGACGTACTTCAATGAGTGGGTTTGTAAAGGCATCATACTCAAAAAAATGGCATATAAAAACCATATAAAAACTAGGGATCTAACAAAGGTCTGCGATACGAAATTTTGCAATACAATTTTTTTTTACGTTATGCACTGTGGAGTTGAAATCTTTTTGGAGATTTCAACTGCAGCCCAATATCTAAGAAATTTGTTTTGCATTGTTTGAGCACTGGAGAGTGCAAGGCTAGCGAGTTTTAGCTTGGGTCCTCACACTTGTGGTGAGCTCAGTTCAACTCACTACTGTGTAGATTCAGTAGGGGAACCAATGAGTAAAGAACCAGCGTTATTCACATTGTCTACTAATTGAGCTACACAGGATTAAATAACTGAAACATGCCTATGAGTTGTAAAGTGTGCAGACAAGTTTAGTGAAATAGTCCTACTTTGAGTGACAGTGGCTTAAAAGCTCCACAGCAATTATTCACCAGTGGAATTCAGACCTCAAAGACCTGAGGAAAACATGCTCTGTGTGGTTTTGACTCTGCTGTTACAGTCCACTTGCAGTGAGCTAGCAGCATTAGCATCATTACTCCGGGATAAACAGAACTACAAAGGCTGATACTGTACTAATAACTAAGTAAATAACTATTTTTGACATTCATGCACGTACACACATTCAGAGTACAACCACAGTCTTAGGCCGAATCCCGATTCACCCCTTAGCCCTTCCCCTCCGTTTTGCGCGTTCACGTGTAGGGGTAGGGGTGTCCCGATTCTTTTTGGGATCGAGGGGTAGGGCAAAGTGCAGTGCTAGGGCTACATGGCCCTCCAAACGGAGATTTTTCAGGGGCACTACAAACCGAGGGTTAGGAGAAGTCTCCCAGAATTACCTGCGAATCAATTAGAAGATCATGGCAAACGCTACACTACCATCAAAGTGTAGTATTTTCTTCGTTAATAAATATTTTTTAAATATTCTAATCGTCGTATTATCTTAGTTTAATGTTGTTTCAATGTATTATAGACCTTTTCTTTATAACAAGCATAACAAAAAAATCGCTAGTATGCCGATGTCTCTACCTCGCTAGTTAACGTTACAACATTGTTTTAGGCTGATTTGTGCATGACAGTCCTGCGTTTTGACATATTTACATGTCGCATTTCCCCCTTTGATGGCACATGACGAAATATAACTAAAGTCCAGCAGCGAAGTTGCTGCACTTGTTACGGCTCCTCTAATATCAGTGCAGACTGGCAGGGTAACGTTAGGAGCGGCTTGCTAGACTACAGAGCACCGCTAACGCTATTCTGTCATGAAGTGGTCTGGTAATGAAGCAGTGATCTTATTTATTTGATGACTTGTTTGATCGATTGGTAGCGTGAAACGTATAAGTTGTGAATGAATCGCGGGCGTCCATGCTTTTCTATCTCCATCAGATGAATGGCAAATTTCACTGGGATTTCATAGGGGGAGATTTCAAACACTACCTCTTGTGACTCTGTTCCGAGGGCCAAGCCGAAGGGCGAGGGGCACTCGAAAACGAGCCGTAGGGGTGAAAATGAGAAATGGGATTTGGCCTTACTGTTGGCCACTGAGCAGCCCTGCTGCAGCCGTTGTGAGATAAGCTCCATCTAGACTGTTGGGGGTGGTGGTACTTCACTCTCCCCACCCAGATTCTCTGGACCGCAACCAGGTGTTGAACCAATGACCGTCACAAGTTTCCCACACACACACACACACACACACACACACAAACTACACACATAAGCTATGTGCGCTTGCTGCCTACATAACCTACCTGTAAAACACACAAACACGCACACATACACAAACACATGGACACTCAGCACATGAGGAATAGCATGAGATGTTTCCAATCAAATATTGATGAGTGATGAAGTAGGCTTTCAGACATGCTTGGGCACACACTACACACACATACATATATGTTACACCCTTCAAACAAACAGAGCCCTATGTAAAAGCCCTACACCACCCATACAGGTCAGACAAAGGACTAGCATAAATGAGCACAAAGATAGCCCTGCCTCTCTCTGTCTTTCCCTGCATGCCTATCTATTTCTCTATTTCTGTCTCTCTTTCATACATCTTTTTTGACCTCTCCCTTTGCCTCTTTTTTCTACATCGTTCCATCTTTTTCTCCATCTGTGTCTCTCCCACTCTCTCACCACCCCACTCCTCGCAGTGCAACTGAGCTAGAGTCAACAACGGGGTGACAGAGGTGAGCTGTTCATCACCCATAACACAATGAATAGATAGTGGAACACTACATGCACACATTCACGTACACAGTAAACAAACAGGCCTGACCTTTCTTTCAACTCTTCTTTGTCACAATGTATGTGTGTATGTGAGAGAGCGACAGAGAGACAGGGGGTTACTTTATGTGTATGTATGAGAGTAGGAAAGACGGCGGGTGCGTTAAGGCTGCACATTTATGGCTAAAATGATAATCCTGATTATTTTGCGCGATCTTGCAATCAGAACTACTAATCGTGATCATTTATCTCAATGATTAGAGGAACAAAGTTAACTTACTGAACCTTTTGCACCTTGTATCAACATAATCAACTATTTACAGCAGACAGTCGAAATGAAATGTGATGTTTCCATCTTCAATCAAAATTATAGCAATTATATAAAATGAATTGTGCCCTGGTGTGTATGTGTGCAACAACGACAGTGTGTGTTGCTATGCTCACTAACCCACAAAGAGTGTTTATCCAATTTCCCCACAAGGATCATTAAAGTGTCATCTTATTTTATACTGGACTCATAAGATGGGGACCTGCTGGCTTTTACATGTCAAAGTAATGATTTAACAATAGCAAGAGAACTAATAAAAATAGACAGAACTTTTTGTTTGTGGCCACCAGTGTTTTTGATTATATAGTGACAAATCTACTTCCATCCACTGCGGGTTCTGCTTGTGGCCACACTATTGAATCACGGCATTTACGTCTGTCAGTCCAGTGCCACAACTTGACATCTCCGGTGACAAAATCCTCTCAGATTTTATTACATTTCATTTTCTTGTTAAAGGACACTTCAACAGGACACATGGCTTTTGATGGACATAATGTCTGCTGCAGGGATCAAACACGTGACCTCAATTACAGCACAGTCTCTCTAACCACTAGGCCACCCTGCCGCATCTCATCTTATACATCCCCTTTCATCTGAGTCACGGCCCATGTGAAATTTCAGGGGACAGAAAGTAATTTCTCAGATAACACCACAGTAATGGCACATAACACTAGCCATCAGCTGAATGCTAGCAGACACAGCCTGCCTCCAGAGAGCGGACCTCATCATCTTAGTGAACTCAGTGGCTCCAACCCTGCACCACCCAGCTTACACAGCAGCTCTGGACACAGACGTCCTGACAGCAGCCAACAAAGAGAGGTAATATTGTCTTCACCAGACACAATGTAATTGTAATTCTATAGGATAAAGAAATGTAATAAAAAGCCCTTCTTCCAAGTTATTGGAAACATTGCCCACTTATAGAGCCGCGTAGGTAAAATGAGAAATACTGTTGGCAAACTGCCCATCTGCATTGCCTCAAAATGTTATATCACGGTATTAACACTTTTTAATGATCAGCAGTGGCAGATGTGTACAGATCATGCAGTCCTTTAGTGTTGTACTCTTGACCACAGAATTAAAAAGGACAGAAGGGGCTTTCCCATTCAATTCAAATGGAAATGAGTATAGCATATCATTTATCTGACCTCGCTCTGTGGTGATTATGTCATGCAGACTGTGGTTTATGAGGGATTGACTCCTAATCTGGTGGAGAGAACTTCCTACCTCACTGACCACTGTGTGTGTGTGTGTGTGTGTTTTATTTGAGTGTGTATATGTGTATGTGTGATATTGCCTGTTCACATTGAGTCAAGCGGACACAGTCGCTTTCTCCACACACAAAATGAGCATGGAAGTGACTGATATCATTCGAAATTCTAATTCATTCAACTTTCTAACAATTCAAACACAACATCATCTCATGAATGGGCTATTGCTGATGTGACACATGCAGAGCAGTGCCAGTCCCTATCAAACTGTGATGAAGTCTATAAAATCACAGGCCTTTAAGCCACACTGATCAAATATACTATAAAACTATAAAATAAGAATAAAAATTGAATAGAATAAAACGAATAGACTATATGTTATTTTTAGTCTGTGAAGTCTCTTGGCATTTTACTCTACTTTTCTCACAATAGCAACTTTGACTTCTTCCTACCATAGCCCAAAATCAGCACAAAATCTCAGATTTTCAACATAAGGCTGGGCAATCAACCGAAAATGTATCAAAACTGACATTTAGAACCCCTCACCAACTTAATCTTACTCATGTCTGTAAACATGTGTTCACTTAATACTTTCCCCAATGCGTGCGTTCATGAATTGTCCCCTTAAAAAAAAAAATGCTATGTTGTGTTCAGTCCGCCGCCCCGTCCAACTAATGCCGGGTTCAGACCGGTCGCGCCGCGGAGTTCCACGGCCAGCTCGCGCTCTGCAGCGATAGTTTCGGCATGTGGTCTATTTTTTCCGCGAGCCGCGAGCGAATGTGTCAAGCCAGGCAGGAAGTGAGACACAGGAATGGCATAGAGCATCGGATCAATTTTCAAAATCAAACAGATTTAAAAATAAAAACACCCTGTGTAAAATAAATAATCGTTCATTAATCGTAATCGAGGTAAAAGTTTGAAATTATGGCGATACTGATTTTAAGTCATATCGCCCACCCCTAGACCGACATGTCTCCTCTTTTGTCTTCACCAGGAGAGTTGTGCGCACAAGCACGCACACACACACACACACACACACAGAGTCCCCAGTCATTCTGCTCTAGTTATGACTGAGCAGATGACACTCTGCTGCTATTTATAGAACAGAAAGAAAAAAAACTAAGGGAGAAAAATCCCCCCCCCCCCTCCCTCTCTTCCCCAGAGGCATTAGTTAAGGTCATGGAGGATGGATGGAGAGAGAGAGAGAGAGAGAGAGAGAGAGAGAGAGAGAGAGAGAGAGAGAGAGAGAGAGAGAGAGAGAGAGAGAGAGGCAAAGACCGAGAGAGACACAGGGGGAGAGTAAGAGAGAGAGCACAGCAACAGAACAACACACAGACACACAGGAAGCATCAATACAACACTTTGTTCTCGCTGTCTCACTGTTCTTCAGTTCAATTTCCAACTGAACCTGTTAAACCTAAAACAATTTTTGTTTGGTGACATTTTTAGCTCAATCATCAACTGGTATCATTTGAACTCTCTTAATATAGACACATCAAATATCAAAACACCAGGGAGAACAATGTCTGCCTGCCTGTCTACGGCAGACACAGGATTTTTCTCACCTGGACCTGTTTGGTATTTTGGTGACTTGCCATGAACAGCAGGAGACGCACAGTAGTGGGTATGTCCGTAATGATCAAGCAGAGCTGTGCAGTTTTGGTGTCATTACTAGTATTATGGGGATTCACACCCGCCTGTTCAGACCACGTTAAAAGTGCGCAATGCGCTGCCATGTTCTACGGTATTTCCGTGGCTCTATCAAGCAATGTGTGCATGAACAGATCCTATTCAAAAGCTTACCAACGCTTTTCTATATGCCAATTTGACTTTGATATAAATCCATCCAATATTTTTCATTCTAGCCAGCTATTCTATATACAAGTGTGGTGTGAATGATTGTCATCCAACATAGAACTGTCAGGACACACAGGGAGCAACATTGAAGAGAATTTCCAAATCTCCATAAAATGTTTTTTCTTCATAAAAAAGGCTCACTGATTGGTTAACTATAGGTTTGTGGCGGATCCGTTCCAGACTGGTCTCTTTCATCACCAAATTGATTGGTCATGATTGAAGTAACCACGCCTTATTCCTCCTGGTCCAACCCAGTTTCCAACTGCGCCGTAGTTGATTACCACAAATCAGTCACCATGCCCTGTGCACTCCTGCCGTGTGCCACTGATTCACCAAAATAGAGACCTTTAAATTTATTCTGCTGTTACACTCATTATCAGTCTCTCTGAATAAAAGCTAGATGCCTAAAATGTAAACGTATGGGAATTGGGAGGTGACAGAGTCTTGGGAGGCATTCACTGCCCCACACACACACACACACACACACACACACACACACACACACACACACACACACACACACACACACACACACACACACACACACACACACACACACACACACACACACACACACAGAGAGAGTGGGGGGTTGTTCCATGATTATGCGTCCCCCCACTCCACCAAGTGAGTGACGTCCTACCAGTGGAATGTGGAGAATGTGGGAGGGACACAATGATACCAAGGAACTGCCCCCTAAGAAATCACACACACAATGGCACTTGCACGTGCACACACAGACACACACACAGACAGGAAATACAAAGACACAGAGTCAGAAAGGTGAGGTGAACACAAAGACAGAAACAGGAGAAGCTCACTTAAATGTGCGCACACACACACACACACACACACACACACACACACACACACACACACACACACATATATATTCTATAGACAGACAGACTAAGGAACATGCAAGCACACACACAGCAAAATACAGTGGCAGTGCGCAGACAGAAGCGTGCACACACACAAGTGTGTATGTGTGTTATAGAGTCCAGGTCAGTTTACGCTGATGCAGACGACAACCAGTTTAGAGACTCAATCTATTTTAGACTGAGATCTCACACACACACACACACACACACACACACACACACACACACACATACATAGACACACACACATAGACACACACACAACAAGGTACTTAAGAGAAAGAAAGAGAGAAACTGAGAAAGACAGAGAGAGAGGGATATTTGGGTTCTAAAATGAGATATCCACTGGAAAAAAAGTGACATGTACTCCTATAAAAAATCCTGACAGCACAAGATGAAATCAAATTATTTGTTTGTAATTAAAGAATAGCGGTCCTTTGTTGGATAGATAGTGTTTTGGAAATCTAATTATTGTGCTCTTTCTCAGACCTCAACAGCATTACTGCAGAAATGGTTGCTAGTCAGCAATAGCCAAAACTCTGGCACTGGTGTGGTAATGATGCCAATTACTCAATTAAGTCATATCAAAACATGCTGTCTGTGCACCCAACGCCTTCACAGCAGTTTTCTCCTTTTCCAGTGAGCAACACAACTACCAGCCTGAATTTTCTGGAGCAGACAGACCCTTCACCCCACCTCTCCTGTCACTCAATCTGCTGCCCTTTTCATTGTTTCCATTAATGTGTGTTTTAATGTTTCTGTTCAAGGTTTATTGTGAGTATGTATAGCTGCAAGTTTCAAGCAAAATGGCTAAAATATAATGCAATACAGAGAGTATCAGGGTTTGCTTGGTGTGTGAACTCCTGCCCGAGGAGGGAGAAGCTGTCCATCTGATCCTAGATTTGTGATTTCTGGCTCAAAACAACGTGACCCAATCCCCTGCCTCTGATCTGCAGCTGTCGACCAATCGTGCCTCTCGATTTCCAGGAAGTGATTATTCTCACAATGTCAGTATTGTTTAGCTTCCTGGCAAAACATATAACAAGGGAAAAAAACATAACCCTCTTTTCCCTAATCAGACACAAACTTGCATTCAATCAGTCTACTGTGTGTGTGTGTGTGTGGTTGAATCTACAGTAGCAGGGCTTCCTGGAGGTTTAGTGGACTAAGGTACATACAATGTACTAGTGATGTTGTGAGTTCAAATCCTCTCTCCATCTCTACCACACACACATACACACACTCTGTTTCTCTCTCTCTCTAAACTACACTATCTATCTATCAAAGCAGAAGTACCTTAAAGATAATCTTCCAAATGGAGAGATTACAGGAGATCAATGATGGAGCAAGGGGGTGAATGAGTAAGCAGCAGTGGAGGACAAGGAAGGGAGGAAGAATCAGACAGGAAATTACTTTCAATCTGTGTGAAATTGTGGTGTTGAATCGGAGGGGGGAGAGAGGATGTAAATAAGAGAGAAAGGGACAGATTCAGACAGAGAGACAGAAAGATTAGAGAAAGAAATTATGAGAAGAACAGAAATAGATGGAGGCGATAAAAAGAGGGAGGAGTGGAATGAAGAGAGCAAATCAGAGACAGGATGAAAAAGAGAGAGAATGGGTGAGAGATAAGGGAAATAAACAGAGAGAGCAGGAAAAAAAACAGCGAGGGAGCAAAAGATACTAAACTATGTCATCATGTCTCACTCAGCAAGTCATCCAGCATCTGCCTGACGTACTCACTGTCCCGGATTCACCCCAAAACACACACACACAAAATCCCCGAATCAACTGTGAGCTTATTCACATACTCTGTCCATGGGTCAACGGCACACACACACACGCACACACACACACACAGAGACACACACACACACACACACACACAATTTCTAATTCAACCACATATACTCACTATCAAATACACAACGCAGACAATCCCAATTCAGCCACACACACACAAACACAGACACACACATACCCTCCCCCTCTCTACACACACTGTCCAACACAACCCCAGTCAGGCACACACACAGATACAGCCTATTCTCAGCTCACCCTCAAAAATGTCTAAAGCATCCTTGAGGCTATTGGCTACAGAAGCCAATAGCAAAGGAATCTCTCGCTCGCTCGCTCATCTCCGTCTCTCACCGTTTCTCTCTGTCTGTCTCTCTTGCTTTCTCGCAGTTCTGCTCTCTCACTCTCCGTTCTGTTCATTCACAGGATGGTTTTATTTTAGAACTAGGTGCCAAAACACTTCTCTCTCATTATCTCTCCTCATCTCACTCTCTCACACACACACACACACTAAGTCTTAGTTAATTATTGGAATTGCTTCTTTTTTCCTAAATAAAACACAGAAAGAGGCAGAAAGAAAGGTTAGGAAAACACACACACACACACACACACACACACACACACACACACACACACACACACACACACACACACACACACACACACACACACACACACACACACACACACACACACACACACACACACACACACACACACACACACACACACACACACACACACACACACACACACACACACACACACACGCACACAGTATATAAATGGCTTTCCCCGAAATAGCACTTAAGTGTCACTTAAACCATGTGACACTTAAACTCTCCACTGAAATCAGTACTAAACTCTTGTAGGTAGGATGGCCTGACCTTACTTCAACATTAGGGGAAACACCGGTACACACACAGACACACACACACACAGGGAAGGAAGGACGGGGATGGTTTGCATATGAGGAAGTGACAGCTCTCCCTTCCTCTGTTACCCACAGCTAGTTACTGACAATGACAGACAAAGAGAGAGAGAGAGAGAGAGAGACAGGCAGACAGAGAGGATGGGAGAGAAATGATGAGGGAGAAAGACAAAGCAAGAGGGAGGAAGGAAAAGAGACAGAAACAATGAAAGAAAGATTTGCTTCTTGTCCTCTTCTCATCCTCTGTCATCTCTTGATTATCCAACATCAGAGCAGAACACTGGACGACCTCACCCTGTGGCATTTTACCGTTTTATCACTCATATATAAATCTAAATAAAACATAGCACACATTCTAGCCATATATTCCATGTATTATTTGTAGTTGGTTCTTAATCTACTCTCAGGTCACAGAAGCATCTGGTTATCACATTAAAAAGACAGGAAATATCCTGCAAGTTTAAGAAATGGTCCCCCGTTATATTTTTTCTATAATTAAACAGTTGATCTTATCTGCAGAGACTTAGCCTAATGCATAAATTAGTAATCTCCAAAGCTAACTGCAGCACGCACACACAAAAACATACACACATATTGCATACGCACATGAACACACACAGGCAGAAACATACATTCATATGCATGCACACATACACACGCTGTAGCCCAATTGCCAATGAGAAAGAGGAAACAAGCTATTTATTTTTAGCTAACATTGAAAACATTTACAAGAAAACGTTTAAATTCAACAGAATTCCTATTGCATATACATAAGTGTGTGTATGTGTGTGTATGTGTGTGAGTCTATGTACAGACTTTATAGCAACTTCAAAATCAATCAGCAGTGAGAAACAGTCTTAGCCAAAGGCTTGACACAGCTGCAGTTTGCTGTTTTGTCAGGGAAATCTGAACCTCTGGAAAGTCTAAGCATTTCACCTCAGCACTACTGCAATGGAATCATGGATATTATACTATGGATCTTTTTTTTTTTTGCAGCTTATGTTCTTTACATCAGTACCAGTATATATTAACTCCATATCACACCACCACACCAATTCTAATAAATATTGCATTCAGATACTTGTTGACAATGGGGCAGAACAAATACAGTACTGAATACAGAACAAATACAACAGTGGACATGGCTTTGGGGCCAAACATGTTTGCAATGCCTGGTAAACAAACTTGATAAATATCCCAAATGGCAAAGGAAAAACCTGTCCTCCCTTGCTTCCGCCAGCTCTCCCTCTCTGCATGCCTCCCTACTTTCATTATTTTTCTATCCATCTCCCTCCTTCTACCACCAGAATCTTCTTCAATGCTAAAATGAGATACGATAATGCATATTCCACAGTCCTATAGGATATAATCCCTTTCAACCATGTCATAGGAACATGTGATAAATCCATACATCACCTACAAATATTTTATATACCTAATAAATTCCAATGTAGATTGTGACAGATTTATGTAGAGCCACATTAACATTAAACACCAGTGCTATACTTCCACATGCCAGCAGAACTTTCTAAGTTATAAACTGAATTGAAAGGCCAGCTTCCCTCTTATGGCACCGATTGAATGACTGCTCTTGAAGGACAGCCTTGAAGTCCTTGGTGTGTGTGTGTGTGTGTGTGTGTGTGTGTGTGTGTGTGTGTGTGTGTGTGTGTGTGTGTGTGTGTGTGTGTGTGTGTGTGTGTGTGTGTGTGGCTAATCCGTCTTGTGTTGCTGTTGAGAGAGAACTCTCAAGGTCTTTGAGTGCCAAGCGGAGCTAAGACCCTGAAGTAACTCTTTACCCTCTGTCCCTACAAGTTTCTCTGCTCCTCTCCTCCTTCTCCCTCCTCCTCCTCTATCATTTCCTGTCTTTTTTCCTCCTCCCATCTTTCTCTGAACTCCCTCCTTGTTCATCTCTCTCTTCCTCGCCCTCCTTCTCATCTTTCCCCACCTCTAGCCTCTCCTTCCTTTTCCTGCTCCTCTACTTGGTCCACCTGTGCAAAGCCAAGGGTTCTTCAACACAGCACAAGTCTGTTGCTGCATTTTACTCCTTCCAACCCCCACCTTCCTCTTTATCTCTTTCAGTCTCTGTCTCTCTCTCTCTCTCTCTCTCTCTCTACCTCTGCCAAACGTTGTCTGGCTCCCACACATCAGCTCTAACACAACAGGGCTGAACTTTGACCTTTACCCCCCTCCCCCCCGCCGCTTCTCTCCTTTCCCCCCACTACTTTCTCCTTTCCTTCACCCCTTCTAACCAGTCTTGTGCTTACCTCACTCTCTTCCCTTCATCTCTCCCTTCTGTTTCATGGAACAGAAGTTAATCTGTGTGTGTGTGTGCGCGCGTGTGTGTATTGTATTGTCAATTACTGGGTGTGGCTTGGATTGTGTATCTAACCCACAACAGTTTGCATCTGTCATCTAGTTCTATTCATTTCAAGCAGGGTAGGGAAATATTTTTTTCTTCTACTGGCCACGATGGCTGCTATCCCAAAATTCACTAGCCACTTTTACTATTTAACCAGCCACATAGATAGAAATGATCCAAAAAATAATAATAATAATAATACAATAATAATAAAACTTAACCAAATTTACCAGCATCAGGCTTTTCCATCCGATTTCAAGCCAAGTGAGTGCTTTCCAATAGTTTCAAATAGTAACATGAAGCACAAAAGATATCATACAACTTCATACTTTAACTGAGATATTAAACTGAGATGAGGACTGACCCTAAACCTTCGCTCTACTCCATTTTTACTCCAAGAGAAGAAGAAGAAGAAGAAGAAGAAGAAGAAGAAGAAGAAGAAGAAGAAGAAGAAGAAGAAGAAGAAGAAGAAGAAGAAGAAGAAGAAGAAGAAGAAGAAGAAGAAGAAGAAGAAGAAGAAGAAGAAGAAGAAGAAGAAGAAGAAGAAGAAGAAGAAGAAGAAGAAGAAGACTTTAATTGCAACATCGAGGTGCTTGCACACAAACATGCACCAACACACACAACACATGCAGGGGGAAGTGGCCGCTGAACACAACACACACACATGCAGGGTTGAGTGTCCGAGTTGAATGAGTACTGCTTTTTTTCCCATCCCCGCAGACCTTCCTCCAGGGACAGCCAGGGAGCAGAGGGCAGCCGCCAACACCAGCGCCCGGGGACCAATTCCAGATGTATGTCGCCATCTTTGTCAGGGACAGGACTGGATGTTGCATGTTTTTAGATGGGGTTCTTTACAGGAGGAGACCCACGTGCGCACGGGGAGAACATGCAAACTCCACACAGAAAGGCCTGGGAGATAACCCACCAGACATCAGTCTGTTCTTTCCACATCCATCATCCATCCATTCTTTCAAGCTTAACCAACATTAGGTAAGTTACTTGGTGACCCTTGACCCTCTCTACCTCCTCCTCCTCCTCTCTCCATCCATCCATCTTCTGCAACAGAAGTTACCTGCTATGGATCAGATGCCAAAGAATGCACAGGCCCTAAGAAAACACACACACACACACACACACACACACACGCACACGCACACACACGACAAGTTCCAGATGCTTCTGACTCCCACAGCTCTCCAGTTGCCATGCCCACCCAGTGAGTGTAGTTGGTCAAAGTGTGCACGTGCGTGTGTGTGTGTGTGTGTGTGTGTGTGTAACTTTACTCCTACCATTCTGCCACATGTCAGCAGTTGCTCTGTCAGCACACACACACACACACACACACACACACACACACACACACACACAGACAGACACACCCCCACACACACAGCCAGGCTCTGCAAAAATCTGCTTATCTCTGCATGCATACAATACAATACATACATACATACATACATAACATACGTGGAATACTTCATTCCAATAATCCATGAAGATTATATAATCCAGCCATATTAAAGCAATGGGTGTGTTAGCCAGGTTGATCTGATCCGGATTCATTCAACGGTTCACAGAATTCATTAACTATATCAGTAGAGTTGGCACTTCTTATCATCAATTATCCAAATCCTGCTGAGTGTTGGAGAGGCAGGCTTGTGAGCAGAAGCTCCAGACCAGCTGGTAAACTCTGAGTGGAGGGACTCGATGAGTAATTGTCAACGACTACAGTGGAAGTGCCCATACTGCTCTAGTGGAGTTGCTCTGCTGCAGTACAATAAATAACTGTAATAATACTGGATAGTGTGAATGTGTACCTCTGTCTGTCTCCCCAATCGTTTCCTGTCATTCTCCACTCCAACTAAAAAATCTGTTATAATAATCTTTACAATTCACCTTTATAAAATTCAAATTGAGGTCTGTTTGACCTGATAAAGACCTTTTGGACTCAAAACATTGTCAAGAATGACAGGGTTTCATCTTCACAGGCAGACAGACAGAAAGAGTAGGAAAGAAAGAAAGAAAGAAAGAAAAGAAAGAAAACGTATGTGACGTAGAGATTGGCGAGAGCAAGACAGAGAGATACAGAGAGAGAGACTAGAAGGTTGTTTTCTGACAAACAAAGTGTTTCCTTGAAGCAGAACATCCGAGCTGATTTTAGCTCCTGGGAATCATGAGGACTAGAGGAGCATCTTGTGATGGAGCTGGAATTTTCAGCTGAGATCTTCAGAGGAAACATTTAATTATACAGTCTTACCTCATCTCACTGGTCTGATTTACAGTTGACCTGGGCTCCACTACAGAGCCAAACAGGGCTAGCCTGGTTTTCCACTACAGGCACAAAAAAGGTTATCCTGGTTTCCAATAAAGGGCCACATACTGGATCAGAAACTATCCTGGTTTTCACTACAGGGCCAGACTGGGCCGTTTCCAGTCCATTACTTTCAATGAGCACCATTAACGTTTACCATTAGTCTAGGGAATATTCTTTTATATGTGAAAATAGAACAAAATTAATGTGCCTTGTATTGATTTCTGACATATTAGACATGACTCCGGCTGTCCTTTGGTACTTCTCTCTCTCTCTCTCTCCTCTTTCCTGTCACTCTCCACCATCTAGAAAAAAATACCATACAATTGTTTTAAAAACTCGTGGTAGGCTTGATGTTTGAATTTTAATTCCAAATCAATGTTTGTTTCTTCGCCCTAGCAACGAGTGTTTAGACATCAAGGCCAGCAGTTCCACGTGAGTCCATGTAACTGTTTTCGACTAAAACCCCAGCTCAGCCAGCACCCTGGTCATATGACCAGCCGACATCTCCAACTCTGGAACGGACCTGTCTCTGCCTACTTGTCAACAACACAAGCAAGGACTCCATCCTTCAAACCCACACACACACAAGCAACTCATGTACATCTCAGATCTCGCTCTCAGTCTCTCGTAGTCTCTCTCTTTCTCTTTCTTTCTCTCTCTCACACACTCACACACAGCAGATGTTGCACCAGTAGACCGGAGTGTAGCAACAGCATCCTGTGGTGAACTGGGTGCCATCCTGTCTCATGTTTCATACTCCACCAGCCACTAATTCACCGTGTAATAGTGACTCTGTCTTTTTTGAACCTTTACTTATCTAGAGAAGGTTTGCTGAGAACTAATACCCTGTTTCAGCATGGCCCAGCATCAAACATCATTCAGTTACACATATTTACATCTGTGAACTGCCCAGTACAATAAAAGGTCTTTTACTGTTGACTACTACTCTCCTCCTCACCCGATACTAATTCATGCAACTTGTGGTAATAGTAATCTGATGCACCACAGCATCTGTTCACACACAAACTCAATCATTACTACGAGAGACGCAATGGGGAGGAGGGGGGGAGCACCTGAGCCACAGTGAGGGGATAGAGTTTCCATAAATACAAGTTATCCTCTACCTCTAAAACCATAAAGGAGAAACATAGAACACCAAAATATCTCTGAAAGTATACATTAAAAAGTGCAGTCCGCTGAGTGACAACTCCACTTCAGTTATTCCTGGCCCACACTATAAACTGCAAAGTGAGAAAATGACATATTTGCTACTGATTGGCCCAGAGAGGGACTGCATCAATCATGTGGGATGACGAGGGTTTCAGCGTCTTCCCCCTCATCCTCTGCTGCTCTGACTACAAAGCTGTGGTGATGCTAATGTGATACAGTTCCACATCCGTTCACAGTGACACCTAAACTTTACACAAGAGACAAATGCACTGGGTTAACTGATCAACTCAACAATGAGGCAAATAAACCAAAACCAGCTCAATCTCGTCAGTAATGTTTAGGTAGTCGTCCACAGAGCAAGTTTTGAGCATCAGTTGCCTCAATGATGCTGCTTCAATAACATAGGAATATCTTGTTGCCAGGAAACTAGGGATGCACCGATTAGGTTTTCTGAGATTGATTTTTTGATCAGCCAATCAATGATGCATTTTACCCAAACCTTCTACCAACAAGGGCACGTAAAGTGCACAGCAAGCATAAATAGTTAAATTCCAATATAGCACTGTGTTTAACAGATTGTTCTGATGGCTGCATAACATAACTGGCCGATCCATGTGTAAATAAATCAGGTTTTATCCGAACAGATTAATTACATGTTGGTGTGTGCTTGATGACTGAGGTACTGTGCCTTCTGTCTAAAATATTAAAGTGGTTCTAATCTATGATCGCAGGCTGTGAAACTCAAAACACATCAGAAATGAACTGTCAATGCCAGATGGACGACATGTCTAAACTACTAATGTTCTGCTGACTGCCGCAAATTGGTTACATACTTTTTACGGCACATATTCAACCACTTTCCTGATCCGTCAATTGAACCTTTTCTTTTTTGGGGGGCAGTTGAAACCTATTTAGAACATTTATTATCTGATTATGATCAGTCGCCGATTGATCGGTGTACCCATACAGGAAATATATGAATGAATTTTTGACCCCATGTCTTGCAGCTGGGAGTATCGCCCCTCTACATTGGACACAAATATCCTATTGTTTTGTCCCCCTTTATCTATAATGCAACAAAAATCTGTTCAGACATATCCATGCATGTAACTTTGCCACCTGAGATGCAATGTGCACCTATCTCCAATAACAATCAGATCGTAATCACATCCCACGAACCTTGACATTTACACAGAAACACAGTTCGGTGAACAGGAAGTTCTCACATATCAGGAACCTCAAAAATGCAAAGTAAAAATAGCACATACTATAAATACTAAAAGAAAGCAAGTAAAACTCTTCACGGGCTCCTTATTTTGCAGTCGCTTCATCATCACCGCCTCAAAATGAAACTGAATTAAGACCCAGACTGAAAAACAAAAAGAAAAGACAGCACAGCGCAGATACTGAAGGGGTGTTAGTTTTATGAGCCTGGACCTACCTGTAGCTCACACCAGGCCACCTCCACAGTAGTCTCTGTATCCAGTCCCTTATACACCGTCTTAAAGGAGCCTCGCCCGATCTCGATGTCAAACTTCAGGAAGCGTCCATCTGGCGAGGTCCCTACCGCTTTCGTCTCCACCTCCTCTATATCCTCCTGTACTCGTTTCTCCGCCTCTCTCTGCTCGGCCCGTGCTTTCGCTAGCCCCTTCTCCTCCTCCACTTCCCTGTCTTTCTCCTCTGTAGGACTAGTACTGCTACACCCATCCGTGGGTTCTATTGCTTTCCCAATTTTTACCGCCTGTTGTTTGTCTTCCGTCACTCCAGGGGGCAATATAACATCGGGCTGTTTGCCCGCAGTCTTGTTGGCAACATCTAATACTGTCTGACTGGACTCTTTTGCTGCTCCATCTGCACTGCTAGCAGTAGTAACAGCACTGGTGATAACAACAACACCTAAACCTTCACCAGCATCTCCTGTGTGCCCTGCTGCAACTGCCCCACCAAGACAGGGGTCAAGAGTCGTACTTTGTAAACCAGGACCTATAGGCGCCCTTCCATCCTCAGCATCTCCTACACCAGGTCCAGGCCCCAAGGGCTGGGGAGGGAAGAAGCTAGGAGGCCCTTCGAAGTCTGGAGGCGAGGTGAGTATCACGGCCGCCTTGCTGGGCAGGTCCAAAGCTGTGACATTGGAGTCGCAGATGACGCTGCGCCGGAAGAAACGGTGCTCGGCCGTTTTAGAGTCTCGGTCCATCGTATGCCGCCGACGTTGGACCACCGGCTGTCCGCTGAGCTTGTCCACCACGTGCGTGTCTGAACTGGCAGAACCGTTCACATTCTTGTGGGAGGTCTGGGGTGATGGACAGGGGGAGGTAGAAGGAGGAGGGGGGGCAGGGGCAATGAATTTCACCGCTTTGCTGTTGCTATTGCTTTCAGACATTCTTCTCTGAGGCTCAGGACAAAAAAGGTGAATTCACAAAGTATAACTAAAGAGATTTTTTATGTGAGTAATCAGACCAGCCTAAGTGTAAACTGTGTGCATGTGTGCGTAAACCTCGACCAGCAAGCTTCCTTTTCAAAGTGGAACTTCCAATCAAATTCCTTTAGAAAAGGGGGGTGGGTAATATTCAGATATATCAAATGAATGACCCAATCTTTTTAGCAAATTTTTTTTAGCAATGATTTATTCACGCCTTCCTCTTTGCAAGTGTTGCTGTTTCAGTAATACAATCTACAGTTTCTATAGGGCCCTTCTCTGCAGCGCTCAGGGGCAGGAGAGCCCCAGGAGAGAGGAAAGGGCTTGGAGATGGGGGAGGAAAAGGATGAGAGGAAAAAGTGGAAGCAGTCAAAGTAGGGGGGGAGCAAGCACTGCAACACGATGACACCCGTCAAATCAACACCCGCGTCCATCCTGCTGCCAACATCCAGAGAGGGACCACCACGACATGGAAGGACATCTAGAAGATCAGCACTACCTCCTGAGACCCGGTAAGCCAAAATATAGTTGGAATCCGTTCTGTTACCGCTGAGCTTGAAGGCCTGGTAAAGTTCTTGAACAGGTGAAGGCAATAGGCAAAAGCCACTTCCTCTGGTTGAAGGTAGGACTACCTGGAGTGGTCCTTAGCCTGGCCTCGTAGGGCCAGAGAGAAGGCTAGGTAGACCTAGCCTGGCCTGGCCTGGCCCAGCCTGGTCTGCTTCAGTCCTAGTCACTAGAAAGAAAAGAGAGAGGGGGGATGAGTCAGGACATGAAACTAACCTTTTTTATCGACAGGCCACAGTGGCCGGTGCAGCCCAAAATTCACCACCTACTTTCCTTTTTTATATTACCGACCCTGACAGACTTGATTTTTAGAATACAACATCCAAATAATGGTTGGTTGCCTGCCAAAGCATCTGGTAAAATAGAAAAACCAACCAGCCACTGCTAAAATTTACCAACATTTGGCTGGTCGTCATTTCCCACTCTGGTATGACTAGTGGAGGAAGAGTGGGAAATGAACACCAGCCAAATGCTGCCGCACTTTGGGTTGTAGCTGATAAGTTTGTCAACTCTTCCAACCACTTAGCAGGGAACCCTCTTTTCATAAACAATTCGGTTGGTAAAATACAGAAAATAGCTGGTGAATTTTGTAAACACCAACCATAGTGGCCAGTGGATGAGAAAGTAGTTTCCTGTACTGCAGAATAATTCACTTACATCGCATTACATATGTTATATTGCCTAGCCCTGCCTACAACCATAAATAACGCGGATTGTGGGAGGTAACGTGCTTTTCTCACTAACCTTCACCTTAAAATCTCGTAAACAATGATGAGTCACACTCTTAACAATAGAGTCTGAGATTCATAGCCAAACCATGACCAGAGCCAACTGGGCTGGATTATTTTGGGTCAGGTCAGGCTGAATTTCTCAGTTAACTGTCTGGTTCTGGGTCAACCCCAGGATTAGTAATATTCTTTAAAATTATTAGCAATTTCAGGATTTAGCCAGATTTGGGCTCACAAACAAAACTATAAGCATTACGTTCACACTTGGCTTAAGTTCGGGTTGAGCCGGGCTCAAATTTTCAGGCCTGAGACAAGCTGTTGTTAACAATCACACCCCACTCCTCCCCCTCCAATCACCCCCAGTGTAGTTAGTGCAATGGAGTGATGCAGTGGAGTGTGGGCCTAATTGCTCCACGTTCCAAATTTAGCCCAAAGTCACCACAGCCTGACTGACCTGAGGCTTAGGCTACTCTGTGGCAATTCGGCAGTTTGACATGAGAGACTGAGAGGGAGAGATCGACACTGTGAGAGAGCCAGAGAGAGAGAACCTTTCCACAGTACTAAATGCAGGTCTGAGGACAATTAACAATTTGCCTTACATTATAGCCTGCAGCCTGCCATTCACTGAGCACAATTTGTCATGAAGTCATATGACAGGTAAAAACCTCAATGTACAGCGGCTTCTTTGTTGTTAGAAGTAATTTATGTGAGAACAAGTTTTCACAGATCCAAGACGTGCAAGTTAATCTGATGCATCCTGTTTGCTTGATTATCAAAAGAAAGCACTAAGTATGACACGAGGTGGAGAGAATAACTAACCTACAGATGTGTTGTCAAAAGTGACAATCAGTTGTTTGTATAATGCTGCACTATGAAGGATTTCTAGGATCTAAAGCCTAAAATAATCCCTCAAATTATGCAGCCAGACAATATTTGTGCTTGCAAGGTGGCCGGGTGACTAAGTGACCCAGGTTCAAGCACAGATGTCAGCAAGCGACTGCCCTGCTGAAGTATTCTTGTTCAAAACACTGAATCCCTACCAGATCCAGTGGCAAGCAAAAGGGAAGTTACCCTATGGCGATCAATAAAGTATCTCATTTTACAGTAAAATGACACCAGTTGCAGTGAGAACTAGACTAATTACTTATGACACAACTATCCCATTCAACCAAATTTTGTTTGTTTTGTTTCCTGTCATAAATGTTTCCTGTCAAGGTCATAGATTTGAAAACAAAACAATGTCTCAAACCCAAAATCACAGTGGACAGCTGTGCTCTACCAGTACCTACCATCGGCGTGTTTGTTTGTGTTTGTGCGCATGTGTGTGTGTGGCCTGAGTAAGAAAGTTGCCTAGTTGAAGCTAGCTTATCTGTGCCTGCACTGTATAGTTTGGTTGGTAGCCATCAAAAAGAAAAATAATCTGTTTACAGTTTAAAATAAGATGAAACTTTAATTATCCCTTGGGGACATTGGGCTGAAAATTAATTAAGTTTATTGTTCTTTAAAACAAAAGCACCTCCTTCTTCACTGGAGTGTATCTAAATTAAGCGATAAGCCTAAGGCTTTACAGTGATTTTAGTACAGCTACTGGATATTATTAAGTGGTCGCTAAGAAACACATTAAATATTATGTGGTCACAGGTGTGTTAATATTTAAATAAACTGTTATATAGTCACAGGTGTATCTTCATTGGCTATTTACTGCTTCCAATGTGACTCAGCCAATCAGAACTGTACAGTCTCCCTGTTAGTCTGAGTTAGTCTGACTAGCAAATTTCTTCCATAGACAGTATTTGATTTCAGCCACTATTTTATCCATTTATAGTCTATAAAAAGGACTATATTGCCCATATGTTATGAAAGGTGTATTTTTACTGGCCTTAAGAAAACATACATGTAAATACGTGTTAAATATATTTATTGAGTAGATACATTTATTAATGTGTAAATGCAGGTCTAAATAGTCAAGAATGGCCACATTTGAAGAGTCATATACATTTTTTAAATGTATTACTGTATTACAGACAGATACTAATAGACGATAAATATTTATTTTTAAAACAAAAGGATGGGATTTGTTACCAACAACATCGGCACATTATTCATATAGTCCATGCCAACACTTACTGAGAAATAAGGGCAATTTCCCTTTGGACAAGTTCAGCTCATTAAAACCTACTGAAAAGAATGGAAATCTCGTAAAAATAACACATAAACAATTAAGACTCCCGGGAATAGGCTTTTGATGTACAACATAATTTAACTGTTAATTGTGCAGGGTTGTTATTCTACATCGCTCAAGTGGAAAATTGGTGTATTGGCATGTTTTGACAGGGGTTAGAAACGAGTTAAAGTTTTCTCTGAATATTTCCTTCATCATCAGCTTCGAGGCAAAGTTGCAAGTACGAAACCGCGCGTTGTACTTCCAGACATGATCACTACTTGCCTGTTGAGGAACTCCAGTCAAGAAAACGCGGCTATGCAGCTAACTTTACCTACAAGCAAAAACCAAGAGATAACCAAACAACCCAGTCACGTTTTTAGGAAGAAAGCTTTATACTAAAATACAAATTGTATTGTTACCTCTTACATCGGCGTGGGGGTTATTTGTACAGTAGAAATGTGAAGGGTAGAAACTTGATGAAAAAGCCTTAAACTCCTCTGCAGTGGGGGTCCGCTCCAGAAATACAGCACAAATGTCAGGATAGTGCGTCACGTGCAAGCTACAGTTGGTTGTTGAAATCCCCGAAAAAGAAAGACGTGAAAGCTATTTACAAACACATACAACCATATCCCCCAAAGCTGCACGCAGCGGACGCGGTAGCGGTATGCGCAGAGAGCCACAGCCGACAGACAGACACCTCCCACTGGGCAGAGAAGCCTAGTTCGCTCGCTGGTGTCGCGGTAGCTCCGGTACTTCTGTCTGTGTCTGTCTCGGTCTGGGTCTGCAACGGCAACGAAAGGCAACAACCTCACTCAGCGATGTAATTTCCTCATCCGTATCAACCTCCAATCCGCTTTTACGGTCTCTATTTCACTCCTCTCGGGTTAAATGTTGCAATAAATCCGCTGCAATCCACCGTTAGTCCCTGTTTTCAAGACATCAGACAGCAGCTCTGTCTGCTCCCTGCTCTCGACAAGCGATGACTCGACAAGGCGACGGTTGGCTTTTAGAAAGGCTGAGGCGAGCTGCGTCAAGTAGAAAGAGTCAACCAGGATCACACCAGAAACTTTGAGAGTTTTCCTTCAAAATAAAAGCATATACCTTGTCATCAAAAAATGAGAGATAATTTAGTATTGGGGGTGTGTGCAGAACAACGAAAAATCGAATCACATTACATTAAACATGGAGTGAAACGAGGGTTGTATTAGAGTAAGTACACTGGTAAGCCCACCTAAACTTATTTTACCCACCTTTAAATTTAAAGAAGGGAAAGAAGAGTTTACCCTCATTTTTAGACGAACATAAATCTTTCTGACTCAAATTCATAGTATACATCATCGTTGTCGTTGATACATCATGTTGTATCAAGATAAGTTATATAAAGATAGGATTTTATAAGGAGAAAAACAGTAATTAATGATATTATGAAACTATAAGGATTTCTGTTTATATTGGTGTATTGATATATTGCCCATATTTATATTTACCACTACATCTCTCTCTCTCATATATATGGCATCTTGCCCATATGGATATGGCCATATGCTGTGAAAAGGACTTTTTGGAAAACATTTGTATGTTCGTCACTGGGGTTTTTATTTCGAAAGTTATAATCGGAAGTGTTATTGTATAATCTAGCTATCTTGACCATGTTAGCTAGCAGCAGGCAATGACAACTCAGTTATTCTACCAAACCTGAGGCAAACTCCAATATCCTGGGCTAGCGTAGTACACAGCTGCAGTGTAAACAATCCTTCCCTGTCGCTCATGAGCAGATGCTGTTATTTTATGTTCCATTCCTGTGATTTGCTTCATCCACAGTTAACGTCCAATAGTTTAGTTTTGATTTATCCTTACCGACCCCTCTCTCTCTCTCTCTCTCTCTCTCTCTCTCTCGCTCACTCTGTGTGTGTGTGTGTGTGTGTGTGTACGTGCATGTGCATGTGCGCTGGCCCTGACTTGCTCTCCCTCTCTCTCTGTCTGACGCTCTGCTCGTCATCGATGCTCTTATCGCTAGAACTACTGTCAACTGTGCTGATCGTGATTCATATTTTTTTTTATCTCCTATGGTTTCACTATAACATTCCTATAATATTCCTGTAGATAGAATATTGTAATGGAGTATTCTTATTTTATAAAGTTAAGAGTTATGCTGTGTAATTGTATCCTATTTATTATAGGATTACTATACTATGTTTTTGGCAGGCATGAAAAGATTTGTAATCACACTGTATCCCGGGCTGATTTTATTTCATTTATTTCTGTAATCTGATTTCATTCCCAAGATTAAAGTCAGTTATCAAAGGCTATGTTATAGATCTGTCATGAGAGCTTTTGGGGTTTGTGAGGATTGTGGTAATTGTATGGTGCCAAGGCGATGGTGCACTAGTCAGGCCAATATTGACCTTTTATTAAATATTGTTTATCAACCAGTGCTGTCCACTGCAGGTATGCAGGTATGCAGCATTATAGGTTGCCAATCTGTCAGCCTATAATGACATTTTCTTTTCTTTTAAATTGTATTTGTTTACACTTGTTCAGTCATGTTTTTTGTAAATTAATTCTTCATTTAAAGGCACAAATCTGTCCCAGAGTTTGTCTACCATTGACCATGCTATAAAGAGCTGCCATCTCTAAAAGAGTTTCATTAGTGATTTATTGTTCTTCTTTTTTTCATAGGGGGTTTAATGTCCTAAAATCTAAATGCTGTTTCACAGGTTTCTCCACCCTGCCAAGAATAAAATTCCTGAGAGAAACACTGAATACTAATACTGAATACTTACATGTTCCTAGTATTATGACCATTGTCTGCTTATCCATAGATTGAATCAGTGGGACTTTGGAACACCTTGCCCGAGGAGCTCAGGCTGGCAGAGTCACTATCATATTTTAAATCACATTTATCACAGCGTACTTTTATCATAAGGCCTCTCTGTGATATTTGGCTATTACTTATTTTATCCTTATCACCTTGTCTGATATTTATTCCTGTTGTTTTATCCATTTGGCTTTTTCTGTTTTGTACCTGTCTCATTTCTGTCTTATTTATCTAATCCTGTCTTATTTATCCTAGTGATCTTTGTCATTATTGACTTTTATTTTTCTTGGTTGTGAAGCATTTTGTAGCCTTGGTTTGATAAACATAAAAATGATTATTATTTGACAGAACTTGTTTGTGAAGAAGAGTATGATACACTTGCTTCTTCTTCTTCTTCTTCTTCTTCTTCTTCCTTTGAAAAGTTGCCATAAATGCATTTTGTAACCATTGGCTTATAGGTTGTAAGCCTTAGAAGTGCCGACTTATTTACACAGTAAGTGACTGTATCTTATCAAATCTAGCTGTTATCTAGTTATCTGAGCCGGCTCTGTTGATAGCAGGATAATTAGGCTTAGTATCCATGCTGCTCAATCTTGTAAACACTACTGGAATGATAAAGACTTGTTGAGGAAGATTTCATACGTGCAACTCACACATACTGCAGTGTTTGTTAAACTGAAGGTGGGGGGAATAACTGGGTCATGCACTTGTTTCTTCTGGGTCTTCACATGAATACTAGTAGTTTAGTATTAGTTTGAGTCTGTGTCCAAGCACCAGACTAGCATCATTAAATTTGGGTCCTGATTCCTGACCTGAAAACATGTGTGTAGCCCTTGATATAGCCTACTGCGGTGTGTGTGTGTGTGTGTGCATACACGCATGTTTGTCCTACGCTTTATTACTTGGCTTAGCCCTGGCAGTAAAACAATATGTGAGATTGCCACAACAATATGAGACATGGACCAATAGAAGACAGATTCATAAAGGACAGAAAAGACACTCCCTTTATATGAATGTATAAAGGTGAACTTTTGACCAGGCGGCTCAAGAGTCCTAGCGGCGCCCCTGATGACAACATAGACCCCAAAATCAATCATATGTCCTCAGCAGATCAGGCACTCTGGTGGTCCATGCTAACGCTTATACTATACTATACTATGTTGAGTGATAGTAGCCATTGTATTGGATATGTATTGTTATGAGGTATCAATGTTATCTGTGCTTGCCCTTTTAAAAAAAACAACAATCAAAACTGCAATTCAATTAACTAATTAACAGTAAATTGCATGGTTGCAACTGAATTATTGTTTCCTTGTTGCTCTTATATAATCTAATAGGAATGTCTATTCTATCTCTCATGGACTGGTGACCTGTACACGTGTGTTTCACTGCGTTCTGCCCAGTGCATGCTGGGATATATTCCAGTCCCCCCATGACCTTAATTAGGGTCACAGGGGGACCAGTCTATTCCTTCTTATTCTATACATTGACATGGACTCCCTAATGCCAATAATATGAGAGCTTCACATATTTACAAGACAATCTGACATGTCAGAGTGCTCAACAAAACATTGTTTACAACACATTCTTGGAAACCACTTTGTGTGTGTGTGTGTGTGTGTGTGTGTGTGTGTGTGTGTGTGTGTGTGTGTGTGTGTATGTGTGTGTGTGAGTTGTTAACACCTTGGCATGGAGGTCTTTTAAATTGAGAACAAGGGTTTGGCCTCAGCATTACCTCAGTACACATGCACATACACACACACACACACACACACACACACACACACACACACACACACTTTGGAGCACCATTGGCTCTTCTTTCAGTTTGCTGTAAAACTGTTCCTGACAGAAAATTACTCTGTCAGAACGAATGATTTATCCTGCATGCTCTCTCTCCCTGTCCCTCTCCCTCTCTCTCCCTCACTCGCTCTGTCTCCCTCTCCCTCACTCTCTCTGTCTGTCTCTCTCTGCAAATTAGAGGATTATTTTCCATCAAAAGCCTGTCACAACTTCCTAATTTTTCCTTCCAAGATAGATCCAGCTGTAAAAACTGTGTCCAACTTTTTGCAAGGTCACACATGCACCTTTGTTGCATATTCAATTCATATGCAGTTTTGTTGCTGTTCTGTTTCTTTGACATCTGAATAAAATAAAAATAGGGCCCAAGCACTGGTTGTAGTGAACAAGGAACTTCTTCAAATGATGAATTTCTAGTCATGGGACCGTCCATGTTTAACAGAGTTGAAATCAGTGAAACTCCACTGGTAGAAATATCAGTGTTTGGCTGAGTCAGGAGTGATTTATTGGCTTCTTTTAGCGTTAGCAATCTAGAATCCACCCTGGACAGCAGTGTCATATTAGGACTACATTTTTTGGGGAGTTTGGTCCCCTTACTCAATATATGATTTGAAGCACCAAAATCATCTCTGTGTCTCTGGTAGATAGCTCTGTCTGGTGCACATGCTAGCGCTTTAGCATACAGTATGCTAAGTAAAAGTGAGAGAAAGAGAACCTGCAGCAGTTAAATGTAATGACGCGTCTAAACCTGTCAGGCTTGTTTAGAGAAAATACATCAAATTTGACAGAAATAATGCACTTTCAATGGAGATTCCTGTGAGTCATACTTTAGATAATGCTAATCACCTACGATTACATACCATACTGTATGCTAAAGCGTTAGCATGCACACCAGACAGAGCTACACTATATGGCCAAAAGTCAGTGGACACCCCTACTAGTTATTGAGTTCAGGTGTTTTTCAGGGTTTGGGCTTGGCCCCTTAGTTCCAGTGAAGGGTAATCTTAATGCTACAGGATACGAAGACATTTTAGCCAATTGGGCACTTCCAACTTTATGGCAACAGTTTGGGGAAGACCCTTTGCTGCTCCAGCATGACTGAGCTCCTGTGCACAAAGCGAGGTCCATAAAGACATCAACCCCATTGAACACCTTTGGGAGGAATCAGAACGCCGATTGCGAGCCAGGCCTTCTCGTCCAACATCACTGCCTGACCCCAGAAATGCTCTTTTGGCTGAATGGGCACAAACTCCCACAGACACACTCCAAAAGTAGTAGACACACACACGCACACGCACACACACACACACACACATCTAACAGATAACAGATCTAAATTTTCAAATCGTCATTGGCCAACTTGTTTTTCCTCTTCCAAAGAAGGTTGCTACATTTTTATTTTTTTTTCCAAAGAAATGTGTTCATGTTTTTTCCCTTTCCAATAAAGAAACATGTACCAGAGAATTCCATGAAAGGCAGATGTGTTGGGTCATGTATGCAAGTTAGGATCTACAGACGTCAATGATACTAAACTATTGTCCAAGCGTGACTGAAAAACAGGATGCTATACTATGAGCTTGTAGACTTGATGTGAGAACTTGTAGAATATGATGTGAGAACTTGTAGAACAAAAATCTGAACTTGTTAAAACTAGTTTAAACTTTCACTTATATTCACAAATGTGTTTTTTTTTTTTTAACTTGAGTCCATTTTTCAGTACAACCACAACTCGGTGATTACAACCTCTCGAATCGGTCACTGCAACTTCACAAATGTGCTCAACGAATCTGCGCACCTTGACTTTTGCAACACTTCTTGCGATAAATGTGTTGCACAAACTTACACTTGTAGCAGAGCGGGAGAGCACATTTGTGAAGTTGCAGTGACCGATTCGAGAGGTTGCAATCACTGACTTTCTGTCCAATTTCTTCATTGACAAAAGATAGAAAAGTGAAATTACTGCTCTCTCAATGGGAAAGAAGGCAGCATACTATACTTGCACTTACACTCTCTGGCAGGGATGAAGGTGTTGAGGTGGACTGAGGTTTTGGGACCAGATATGTCCCCGAAGGGCCGCTGGGGGGTCCCTGTACGAGCCACCCAGCTGACCTCCAGTGGAGGACAGTACATGGTGCGATAGCTACCAACAGACATGTGGCGCAGGGATCCTGGGAATCCTTGAACACCTTTTTGTACATTGTTCACTGTTAGAGGGATTACACAATTTGTTTCAGGGTTTGTGTCAGGCTTCAGGTGAGGTTTTTTCTTTTCAGTTGTATATTTTTGGCCCAAGGTATGTTTCTCTGAGGAAGCAGACTTTGTGACTGGTTCATGTTCTTTTGGGGCGTGGCCAAGCTGGCCATCTGGAACATATGTGTGTGTGTGTGTGTGTGTGAACATCTGTCAATGCAAGTTAAACAACCTATGAGTTTTTGTATGTGTGCATGTCCGTCTGTCAGTCTGTGACTCTCCATTTGTGTGTGTGTGTGTGTGTGTGTGTGTGTGTGTGTGTGTGTGTGTGTGTGTGTGTGTGTGTGTGTGTGTGTGTATGTGTGTGTGCGTGCTGCAGGGGACTGATGGTGTCCCTCTTCTGTTGAAGGTCACAGTGTGACCCAGCTTACTGACGTCAGTGAAGCTTGTTCTCCCTGATGAGTCGCAACAGGTTGGGGAAGTCAATCCAGAAAGGCAAATTAGGCCTCTCTCTCTCTCTCTCTCTCTCTCTCTCTCTCTCTCTCTCTTTCTCTCTCTCTCTCTTTCTCACACGCACACACAGTCACTGACTTCTCTCTTTCTCTGTCTCACACTCTATTGCTAACATCTTTCTCAATCTTTCCCCCTCTTCCTCTCTTCCATTTCCCTGTCTGTCTCTTTCTCCCTCCCTCTACCCCTCTCTCTCTCTCTCTCTCTCTCTCTCTCTCTCTCTCTCTCTCTTCTCTCTGTGAGTAAAAGGCAGAGTCTGACAATCAGCTTGAGGCCGTCTAGAGTTATGTGTTAAATAGAATTTTTCTGCTGTTTGTCTGATGTTTCTCAGATGATTACATAGTGAATAAAGGCTATTTATGCTCCTATTGGCCTTATAATGCTTCACAATGCACTTCAAGTTAAGTGTTAGCCACCTTTTCCCACTTAGTGTGAATGTCCGCACCCACACATCGCACATTACATTACATTACATTACAGGCATTTAGCAGACACTTCTATCCAAAGCGACTTACAATAAGTGCATTCAACATAGGTAGGCAAGAGAACTACTAGTCACCAGAAATCGTAAGTGCATTTCCTTCCTAAACAAGCATCTAAGAGCATAACTAGTGCTAAGGTACACGTGCAATAAGTTAGCGACCTACTTTTTATTGAAAGTGAAGCCAAGAAACAAGAGCTTCCACAAATAAGTGAAGCATATAAGCACATAGGCAAGTGCTAAGACAAATAAGTGAAGACAAATAAGCAAGTGCTAAGAGGAAGGGTCAGGGTAGTGTTTCTTGAAGAGGTGGCTTTTCAGCCTGCGGTGAACTCAATCAGCGACTCTCTTTCTCTCCTGTGTACACACAGAGAGGCAGCCGCTAACATGGAAGTCTTGCAAAACTCAGGATGCATGTCCATTTACGTTCCTTCACACATGTTCTTCTTTGCCTGCCTCCCTGAACTCCTCAGCCCCTCACATGTAGCACATATGTGTTTTCCTGCTCCTCTTTCACATATACATCATACAGAACATTTCCCATTTCACTGAATCAAGTCAGGAAGTGGATTTTTTCGAAAATGCACAAAAGTGTCTATCATTTGTATGTGACATGTAGGTTACATTGTGAATTGAATGAACTGAACCCAACCTTCTGTTGTGACCGGGGCGGGACCTTACCTCCAGCCACCAGTCAGATGCTTCCACTTTATCAGCCCCTTTGACAGGGAACCAACCACTGGTTTAATTTACCCTCTAAAAATAACTGGTTGATTGAACAGTTCAAATAGCTGGAAAATTTTGGAAACCACACACCACTGTGGACGGTGAATGAAACTCTCCTGGCCTTTTTCTGCCACTTGATTTCACTTCACCAGGTTAGCTTGACGGCTTCACACACATTCCTGATAGACACTCACACCCAGAAGCTGCGCGGAACAACTGCATTCAACTACTGCAGCAGTTGGAGGTTGAGCACATTGATCCAGTACACCTCAGCAGTGCTTCTCGAGGGAGAGGAGAGCAAGGCTGTCGCTTTTAAGTTACGTGTAAATGTCACATGAGGTTCAAAAACAGCCAGGAGGTAAAGTAACCAAAATATGCAAACTGCTAGCCTAATTTTGATGAATGTCAATGACCAACAGAAGCAACTTAGTGCATGTAGGTGTACTGTGTGTGCGTGTGTGTGTGTGTGTGTGTGTACGTGGGTGTGTCTGTGCGTCAGACTGTGTACTAAAAGGCCTCATGTTGCAACAGTGGATCTGTCACTTCCCTTCTTCGTGACACACACACACACACACGCACGCACGCACGCACGCACGCACGCACGCACGCACGCACGCACGCACGCACACACGCACGCACACACGCGCACACACACACACACACACACACACACACACACACACACACACACACACACACACACACACACAGATCCATCATGAACAGGATCTCTGGCTTTACTACATATTGTTGTCTGTTTCTTGCCTGTAACTTTGCCATAAAAACTGCCCGGTTATGATATATGGGCAACATTTTAACAGGATTCATGAAGATTTATAATGAGTGTGAAAAACCTAATTAGGAACAAAAGTATCATGAAAAAATGCTTTTAGTCATAGGCAGCAGGCAGCATTTTGAGGCAGCACCACTGCCTCAAAATACTGCCCGGCTACTGTGTGCCGATCAGAGCCGTGCCAGTGTGCAGTACCTCCTCCTACCAGCTAGTGTCACTAAAGAGTCCAGTCACTGAAACATTTTATAGAAAGAAACATTACAAATCAACTTTACTCACTTACATGTTGTTACCATTTCTAGTTTGACAGATTTCACTTGACCATCTTAAATTTTCTTAACAAGGAGCCCTTTTCTTACTTTCTTTCTTTCTTTCTTTCTTTCTTTCTTTCTTTCTTTCTTCCTTTCTTTCTTTCTTTCTTTCTTTCTGACCTCATCCCATATGAGGTCAGATATGTCTCCCTATAGGCCAGTTGGAAACCCATTATTCTACTGAGGCGAAGGAAAATGTATCTACACATGTACTCGCTCCCCCTGGTAACGGCCCAAATAAGAAGCAATTAAAGTAAATGAGATCTCTCTCCCTCCCCGTGGGTAGGAGTAGGTTAAATATGACATGGTGGTTTTGGTTCAGAGCTGTTGGTTTGGTTCACCCAGTCAGAATGAGGTGGAGGTGATGAGCGGGCGACCCGGGACAGAGATGCACATCTGTGCCTGGTTCAATGGCAGGAATCATCTGTAAATTTGCTTCATAACTTCATGGTTTCTCAAGCTGCAGGTCGGGGGCCAGCGAAGGTTGGTACACAGAGAATGAGAAGGATGATCCTCCTTTTCCTTAAAAAGCAGATTGACTTGATTGCAGTAGACTACACTTTTGGGCCATACCTTTTTAAACCAAGATTTATTTGTCCTTTATTTTATTGAACCCTGTTCTCCTCAACGTTTTGGGACACAAGCCTCCTCTGTGACACAAAGATAGAACAGCACTTCATTCATTTATTCATTTTCCATACCCTCTTATTCCTATTCAGGGTCACAGGGGGTGGGGCTGGAGCCTATCCCAGCATGCACTGGGTGAAAGGCATGGAAACACCCTCAACAGATCGCCAGTCCATCACAGGACGAACACAGAGAAACAGACACTCCCATTGCACTTGCATGTGAACGGTGATGAGGAGGGTACATCAAACCCTATCAACCACTCTACAGCAGAAAGACTGAAAACAGGGTAACACTTTACCTAGCGAGGGCTTTATTCCAGTGGATTTACCTGTGGAGGTTGCATGTACACAGTAATACACTCAAGTTAGTAAGTCTAAAACAGGGTGTGTTTTGCTCAGCTTTCAAAAAACAGTTTAACCAGCTCTGGCTCACAACTCAGAGGTGAGCAGGAGAAGGAAGATTGAAATATGAACAAATATTATAGAGAAAGTTTTGTTAAGATAGATAGATAGATAGATAGATAGATAGATAGATAGATAGATAGATACTTTATTGATCCCCGGGGGGGAATTCTTGAAAATGTCTCAACCCATAAAATGTCATCTATGCTGAATTAAAGTAGCTGCAGGCTGGAAGTCAAAAGACAGGCAGAATCTGTTGAATCAGGTTCGCTTTCTACACACTGAAGGAGCTCACACTAGTTAAATAGAACAAGATCCAGTGTATTGCAGTGTATTGGTAAATGTCACAGCAGCTTTACGAGCCGCTTTTTTACTCACTAAGAAATATAAATGTCCTCAGAGGAAAGTGTTAGCCAATAATGATTTCCATTTGTTGCTCAGGAACTTCAGTTTCCATCTCTATATAGCAAGATCCCCTGTTTATCTTTGTGTGTGTGTGTGTGTGTGTGTGTGTTTGTGTGTGTATGCGCGCGCACTTTCGAGCCTGTGTGCATATATGGTCTCTCTACAAGTTTATGTGTCGTGTACATGGAAATGTTTATATTTTGTGTGTGTACATTGTATGTGTGTTTGTGTGTGTATGTGTGTGTGTGTGTGTGTGTGTTTATGTTGGAGAGCAGCAGTTTGAGCCAACAGTTTAACCTCACCTCACATGCACAGATGCATGCGTGCCCACACACACACACACACACACACACACACACACACACAGAGCAAATTTTCCAGTGTTAGTACGTGTTGATTGGACAAATATAACCACTGGCATGTATTGATAAGTAAAACTTTACATTTTAAAATTAAAATTCCAATTCCAATACAGTGGCTAGATGTTGTAATGAACTTCATTCCCTGACAATAAGTATTATCTGGGTCTGAGAGATGTAAAGGAACTCGTTACAACTGAACTGCAACACACGCTGACTCGCAAACAGGTCAGCTACATGAAAGCTAATGTACCTGCTTTGACAGGTGACACTTTGAGTGTGTGTGTGTGAGCATGTGTGTGTTTGAACACATGCTTGTGTATGTATGTATGTGTGTGTGCATGCACGTGTGTCAGAACTGTCAAAGTGCAAAATTGCTTGTGTCATTGAGAGACAACAACTTTGATGTGGGATACCTGTTGAGTCAGTGTGTGTGTGTGTGTGTGTGTGTGTGTGTGTGTGTGTGTGTGTGTGAGCATGTGTGTGTGACTATGACGACAACACCTTGAGGATAAAGGCTTTTTATCACTGTGACAATGAGAGACTGGCATTGTCGGGTGAATGTGTGTGTGTGTGTGTGTGTGTGTGTGTGTGTTTGCATCTGTGTGTATGTGGGTACGAGTGAGAGAGAGGTAGAAAGCGAGAGATCAGCGCTGCCTGGTACTCGACCTCTGAAGCCCTATCTTTGTCAGAGAGGGAGAGAGACTGACGAAGAGAGAGAGAGAGACAAAGGCCGATAGAGCGACAAAGAGTGAGAATGAGAAACCGAGAGAGAGAGAGGGTTGTATATGTGCCAGTCGGAGACAGAGTATCGCCAGACGAGGCATCACATGTGTCAGTTCACGCTGCCGTTTCAACACACTGACTGTGATAAAATCTTCTTGTCTATCTTGTCTTGAAGCAACAACTGACTGCTTACATGACAATGGATGTTCAACATGCTAGTCATGTCAGAGCTGAGCTGGGAGTATGTAAACAGTACAGCCTCCACTCTTTAAATGAGCAGTTTAAATACAAAGTGCTTCGTGTCCATTATGTGGGAATATCTGAATATTGCAAATAAAAATACAAATTAATAATGGCTATCGCTTTGAGAGCTAATAACTTCACCTCAATAAGCAGAGTCAATCTATATATTTCCAATGTACTAAAATGAGCCTAATCCTGTCTGTTGCTCTGTGATATAATATATAGCTGAACAGAAAGTTCAGTATCTTGTTATTTGTACTTGTTATTAATAACTCCTACATACAAATGCAATCTACTCCCATACAGGAGAATGGGGACTTAAAACAATAAGCCTTTGTTGCAGGTTTTGTGAGGATTTCATAACTCTTTCTCAACTGTGTTTACAGTCAACTACAGCTGCTACATCTTGCAATCGGACCAAAGACCTCTATTTAAGCCACAGGGCCCTGAAGGCTTTAACTGTATTGAGTAACAAGTGAATCCACCAGATAGTCTGCAGACTCACAGACTGTTTCAGCCTCCCAAAAGCCCCTCAAACCCCCGCCAGCAAAGACCCAAGTCAGCCAGCTATCTGTCAGAAACATCACAAAATAAAGCCCCGTAAGCCAGGAGAGGTTGTGAAGACCATTAACCTATAGCACTAACTAGCCACACAGGAATTTTACTTTCTAGGAAGGACTGGGTGTGGGGGTATAGGAGGATTGTGGTAATTTCTGAAGACCTTGTTTTCTATGAAGTATTAGGAAGCTTCTGGCTGAATAACTGGTATATCCCATAGACTCTCAGTTTCTAGGAAAGGCCAGAGGGAGGATCTGTGGCCATGGGTGTGTGTTTTAACCGCTCATTTGAGGATTAACTCTAGGATCCAAGCACGGCAACAATCTGAGTACAAGCCAAGTACTAACTGAATTGTTAGTGAATAGAGTCGCTACACAACCCCAAATCCCTGCAAGGCACAGGAGGTGTAATTTTGGAAACACCACAAAAACAAAATTCCTTATTGGAAATTGTCAGATGAGATTAGGAGAGGTCATGGAAGCTCTAGACTAAAGAAAAAGAAAATGACCGCTGAAGATATCGGTTTCTTGGTATCAATGGTAAACATCGCGTTAAGACATCCTTTCTTTAGACCAATGGGAAACAGCTTCTGAACATATCCTGTTTCTTTGGACCAATAAGACACCGTGTTTCTTTACACCAATAGGAAGCGTCTCATGAAGATATCCTTTTTCCTGGAAGGTTCAGCTGGAGGACCTGAGGGCAGAAGAGTAAACTCTTCAACCACTTACCTTCTGTTTTAAAGTCTTCTGACTCCAGAGAGGTTGAGTGTAGATCAGTTATGGGCATAGAGTTACATGAAGAGGGGAGGCTGGAGGCTGTTGGAAAAACACAGTAGTGGGATACACGCTCGTAGATTCCCATTCAAATCACATATTTTCATTGGTGGACCTCATCTACACATCTGTTTTTTAGCCTGTTAGGATGTTAGCTGTGTCAGTTTGACATATTTGGTTGTCTCAGCTGTGAACAGACTGTAAAATACTAAGGATTAAGGATCACTGCTCTTCAACTGGTTCAAGTCTCAGTGTTGACAACCGTCTGTCCTGCTGAAGTGTCCTTGAGCAAGTCACTGAACCCCTGCTGTTCTGTAGCTGAACCAGCACTCTGACACCCCTAGAGATCAATAGAGTGTCACGTTATTGAAGAAATAACGATTGAAGAAATATTGGACCGATCTTTAGCTGGACCCAGATTGACTTTATAGATCTATGTAGGAACCCATAGATCTGAAAGTCAGAGGTCAATCACCTCCATTGCGTCTGTAATTCTGGGCCATTTTGAATATCTCACCATTCTGTTGTCATGGATCTGGTCTTTAGAAACATTAGAGATCTTATCATGATAATATGGAAGGCATATAATATATATTAACATGACATCATTATTCTAAAGGAGGGGCAGGAACATAACAGTAACATAACACCCCTGATGAGTGATGCTCTAGCCACCATGGTGCAAGGGCCTATTGTGCGTCTTTACAAAATGGAACAAAAGTTTGCTGCGCTCCGTGTGTGTGTGTGTGTGTGTGTGTGTGTGGGCATGTGTGTGTTTGTGTGGGTGATGTTCTGTTGATGTGCACTTAACCTAATGAATGTGTTGCCTTTGATCATGCCGATCATGATTGTGTCAACCTTTTCCCCCCAGGGTGCGTGTGTGTTCACAACATGCCTTTCTTCCAGTTCCTGTGAATTCCAGCCAAGCCCGCAACAGGTAGCTTCTGTACAGGTCTGAAGAGCTCTCTGACTATAAAAAAACCCAAACCTGCAAACTCACATTTCTTTATGAATCCTGCCTTATAAGTCATTCCTACTTTTTACATTTCTAAATATTTTGTCCATCAATATTATTTGGCCTGTCTCCTTCTACCCATGGCACCTCATTGGCCCTTGGCCCTCCAGGGGCATCCTGGTTTAGACAGTGGAGCCTCAGTGCCGTAACGAGAATACTTCTTACCTCAATCAACCAAAATAGAGCATAATGATTTTATTGAGCAAACACGTGCAAATAGACACAACTTAGTTTGCATTGGTTGTCATTGGTTTGCCTTGGTTCATCACGCAAATACAGCTGTGGACAGGGGCAAGACTAACTTTGTGTACGGTCACAGCATCAAAATACTCAAACAAACACCGATACAGTGAAGCCGTCTGTTATACTTTTGGACAGAAGACACTTGGACAATATTTACCCGTTTCTCAACATGTCAGCAAGAACTACGTTTCCTTTGGTATTCCAGCGTTTTTTTTTACCACCTAGTTGTGTCCGAGTGTGAGGAATGGAGGAAGAGAGAACGTACGAGGATGAGACACAGAGACAGACAGAAAGAAAAAGAGAGAGAGAGAGAGAGGGAGTGGGGGAGACTGGGAAAAGGGGGCGGGTAGTGAAAAAAGAAAAATAAGAAATGAATGAAGCCGTTTGTTTGTCGCCCTGCTGTCCTGCCTGGCCTTGCCTGGTGCTTGGTGCCTGGCATCCAGGGTCATTTCCTTTCACAACGACCACTGCCGTCCTAGCATTAGCATTTTTCAACTCTCCGTGCGTGAGTGTGTGTGTGTATGTGTTCTTGCTTACTGCCGGCCTTATTATGCAGGGACTCGGGAAGACAGAGAGAGGGGAGCAGGGCCGAGACATCGACCTGACATCGCTGAGATCCACCATGCCAGCCAGCGGCCCTCTGCAGGTTAGTGCACCGAGAGAGAGAGACCGACGGGAAACCTAGTGAGCAAGAGAGAGAGAGAGAGAGAGAGACAGAGAGAGAAATAGAGATATGGGGGAAAGAGACTGGGGGGGGGGGGGAAAGCAAAGAGTCTGAAAGAAAGAAAGAGTGAGCGTCACAGAGCGAAACTTTTGGTTTATTACTGAATGGGAATGCTGACGTTTGGCTGTAGGTGCATCTCTCTTTCCCTCTCTCCATCCCTGTTTCTCCCTCTCTTCTTTCACTTCAACGTCAGCCTCCCCCATCTCTTCCTCTTGTTTGTTTTTTTTCCTCCAATCTCCCTCTGTCACCCTTCCCGTCTCTCTCTGTCTTTCTGTCCTCTGTCCTTTTTGTGTCTCTGACTCGATGCTCCCCTCTTAGCTTTGCCGCAGTGCTGTGGTATGTCCTAGCTACGTGTGAGCTGAGGGTCTGAGGGTTGCTGTGCGGCTGTCTAGGTTAGGGTTAGTGTCTGTGTGCTCTATTCTGAGACCAAACTACGCTCACAACATCCATCACATATCAATTAGGGCCCGGGTGCTAAGGCTAATAAAGTCCTCTAATGTAGCCAAGGGTCAACAAAGCAGGTAATCGCTAATGCTGAGAAAAGGCGGTCAAGGTAGACTTTCTCATCCTTTCTCATCCTTTCTCATCCTTTCTCATCCTTTCACCCCTAGATTGGTAACCTGAAACATCACTTCTAAAAGTACTTTTTCGGTGTACAAATAATGGTAGCAGAAGTAGGAGACAAAAGAAGGAAAATAGGTAAATAAAAATGGAAAACCCATGCACCCACCCATCCCAAAAAAAACAACATTAACATCAGTACAGACAATTGATAGTGATAATCTACAGTATAGCAGTACACACATGGGCATCATTATGCCTCACTAGTTCCAACTGGCTACTTCACTTGACAATGCTATCAAGTAAAGGAAAGGCTCTCGATAAAAATGGAGGGGGACCTTCACAGAGTCCTTAAAAGTACTTTTTTATAGATTTATATTCCTGCAGCGTTTCTTCCCACTTTTATACCTATTTAATTGTGTTGATTGTCAGATGTTTTCTTGTCAGTTTTATTATTGTTTTATTATTGTTAAGCAGTGTTGCACTTTCTTATGAAATGGACTGCCCAAATAAAGATTATTATTAGTTGTAGTGTTAGCATGTGCACTACTTATTTTTCTCTCTCTTTCTTTCTTTCTTTCTTTTCTTTTTTTTCTTTCTTTCCCTGTCCTCTCTGACTCTCTTGGCTTTCTGGTACATGCAACACACACACACGCACACCCCTCCCTGGTGTCTGTTGCTATTCATCTTCCTTGTCAGAGTCAAGGCGCAGAGTGTTCCTGCCCTCTGAACAGCCCTGCTATCACTTACTGGTATATTTAGGTGCTCAGTATCCAATGGACAAAGTGCCTCTACTCAAGACATGCTAAAAAAAAAAAAGGTTGACAAATGTGTAGATGTCTGTGTGTGTGTGTGTGTGTGTGCGTGAGAGAGAGAGAGAGAGAGAGGGGGAGAGACAGCAAGAGAGCGAGAGCAAGACTAGGTGTGGGTCGGTGTATATGAGTGGAGACAGACAGTGGGTGTGTGTAGATGTTTAGATCCATCCACACTAAAAATGTATACAATCCTGGTACTGTAGGGGACTTGGGATAAAAGAAAAAAATAGCATCTTTTCTCCAAGTTTTATTGAATATCACTAGTGTTGGTTAAGAACATATTTGCGAAAAGTTGAAAAGAGGAAAAAAACTTAAAAACACATAAATGACAAAGTAAACTTTCAAGTCAGGTAAGAAAACAGCAACACTTTTGAGTAGGATGGCATTTCTGGCACTATCTAGTTTATTAATTATTGTAGTAGTGTAGATCCACTGTAAGCCACAGCAGGAAACAAACTTTTTTTAGGCTAGATATCAAAATACAGCAGCCACTTTTACTATTTTGCCAGCCAACCAGATTTTTAGAACAGAATACTACCTCAAAGTCATGGCTGTTTACCTGCCTGCTAAGAGTAGACAAACCTCACAACCACAGCCACGACGTCCCGGCATTTCACTGAATGCGGCTGCTGTTCATTCATTCAGCTGAACTGAACTCCCCTTGCTGGACACAGTTTACACTGGAATTAACACACACACACACACACACACACACGCACGCACGCACGCACGCACGCACGCACGCACGCACGCACGCACGCACGCACGCACGCACGCACGCACACACACACACATTCCCCTATCATGTTTTGATGATTCTCACATGCATGGCAGCGAGAGTCTAGATAATATCATGATAAACTGTGAAATTGTTGACATCACATCCCAGCTTCCTAATCACTATATGCTGCACAGTACGCATCCGTTGTGCATAATATCATGTCATAAATAATCTGTTGACACCCTCTCCAACTAGTCTTGGTAGTTTACATGATTTCTTAGCCAGAATAAGCTATTACTAGAGGACTGCGGCCTGTTGCACCAATCAAAGTTAAAGTTCAAACAGCTTGTTTGAATGTAAAGTCTGAATTTATACATTACTAAGATTGTAGTGGTTACACTAAACTAAAATAGTACCAATGTAGACATAAATTACAAATCAAATTAAAACTATTCAATTTAGTCATCAATTCATGAATTAGATCATGAATCAAGAATTAGATCACTAGCAGGCTGCTGGTGTCTATTTTGAAAAATTATCCTAGCATCAATTAGCAACAATTAGACCGGCTAATGTTGTGTAATGATGATGAACACCATCATGACCGGCAGCAATAATTAGCAAAAGTTAGCTGTTGGCAAAGCCGGAGGCATGGCACCCATGTGAAAAGATTGTGGCTGTGAGCCAGCCACATTTAGCATTTGACCACAATTAGCCATCAGATATGGTAGTACCCTTTTAAACCATGTAATGATGGTATCATCTAGCTTAGAATGTAAATGTTTACATTCACAGATAGCAACTGCTAGCCACAAGTATTTCTTTCCATGGTGGAGGCCAACTGTACGTTGATAGACGTCAGTAGAGAACTGTACACGTGATACCCAGGAAAGGGAAAATCATGGACGTGTGTGTGTGTATGTGCTCAAGAGATGTCTCTATTAACACTATATAAACATTGCATGTGTCTGAGCCAGTTTATGCTCTCCCTGAGCTGTACCATGTATCGTTTGTATGATCACTCTTATCAGCAGTATATCCCACATGTCTTTGCTATCAGACTTTACGGCCTCATGTTTGGACAGCTGCCAATGGACACAGTTGTTCCTGAGAGCCAGAGACAGTGTGAAAAAGAGATTACATGGAGCATTTAGTCTTCCAAATGATGTAATTGGTCCATTATTGAGATATAATAGTATAAGTAACATAGAGTTATTTGATCACGTCCCACGTTGACTGATTATTTATGTTCCAGCTGCTATCGATACGTATGGCTCATTCGTGAACTTGGCATGGGACAGCTTACTGGCTCGTGTTGCAACCACTCTCACTTAATGCCTGTTGTGTGCATTACAGAGTTATCACTCCTTACCATTTTACGGTCTGCCAACAGCAGACGCACTCCGTTGTGCCAAATTATGTTAACAAAACATACATGTTTACTGTGTATTTGTTTCCCAGCTTGTTTCACATTTAAAATGTGTACCCAGCCTATGAAGATGCACCTTGCTGGCATGTTTTTCCACTCCACTCCACATCCCTCTTCATATCTAGAGAGGGTTATTTGAACTGAATGTTTATTTTAATAGTTTTGTACCAAAAAGAGATATCCACCATTTGATACAATACTGTTTGATACCACTGGATTTCTACATGGGTTTGAAATGGGTTTCATAGGTCCTCGGGTCATGATACTTACACATACATGATACACATAATGGACAGTGTACACTTTCAAATCACCAAAATTGTGTGAGATTTTGTGTGAAGCTGCAACGCCGAATCTATTTCCACGGTGTAAAGGCTTCACACTGCTACGTCACACGCTACGTTTAGATCACACAACTGGGTGTGGAGTGCTGAAACAGAATTAGTAGGAATCACATGGCCTTCCCAAGCATGGCAGCCATATTTCAAAGAAGCAGAAGGTCCACACTCTGAAAAGTAGATGGTGCTTTACAAGAGCACTACACAAAGGTTTTTAATCTTTCTAATATCAAAATGCTTGTGTTTCTTCTTGTGTTTCAACAATTAATAAAGTTAAAAAGGGAAAAGGGAAAATAAAAAACATCTGCTGGCAAAGTTCACCATTTGATGTGTTTTGCTTCCAATAGTTTGCCTCAAAATGGTTCTTCACTGCCATTCAACAATCATTAGGGCATTTGTCCTGACTTAACACTTATTTACCAATACACATGATCTGATGTAACTATCTCTTCTGGGATTTTTTGAGCACATCTATGTAGAAACCTAGCTTGGATGTTGAAGGAAAAGGGGTGAGAATCGGTACGATTGGTACCGTGGGAACCTCCCACCACAGATGTTTTGTTGAATTTGGCCCACAACACCTCCAGTAGGATCAACAGTATGTTGTGGCATTCCAGCACCACCTTGATCCACACCCACTCTCAACACTTTACTTAAGTATAATCACCTACGCTGCCCTGCGTATTTCACAGTTCATCATTTTTAAACTAAATAATTCCTGAACTTGCTAATGGTCTCAATAATAGGATCATGAGGCAGCTGACCCTGCTGGCCTGGATGTTTAGACTTTAGAGCTTAGTATGTTTTAGCATGACATGGATGAGCAAGTCAAGACTGGAGACCAGGGCAAACTGAGTCCTATTCAAAACCAAGACCAGTATAGATTTCTTTCCACATGTAAAAAAAAAAAAAAATGCTTGGGGAGTTTCAACAGAGATGTGGCTCTACTTGCAGGAGCTCTGTCGGAAACGCTTCAACACCAAACTAATCAATGTAGAGGATTTTGACTAAGACGTTTGAGGACCATTACATATTATACACATAGTTAAAATTCAATTGCTTGTAGTGCTGGGGGGAAAATAGAAGAAGACCACCCCTTGCAGAGGGAGTTTGAGCTTCTACCTTCAGGTACAAGATATAGATATAGAGTCCCAACGTACAAAGAGTCCTGTGTTTGTATTGAGATTAGAAGGCTGAATTTGCACAAATGATTGCACTAGGCACTTTATGCATTTGATTGTCTTTTGTCTTCACATGAAGTGATCTTGCACTGTACTGTATTGTATTGTTGTCTCTGTGTTCTGTCTGGTATGCTGTCTTTATGTTCAATCATTTTATGATGATTGAAAGTGTTTTTAATACCTGGCTGCAACCAAATTTCTCCTAGTGAGACAATAAGATTTGACTTGACTCCAAAGCATCCCACAACTATTTGTTTAGCACTGCTAGCTCAGTCAGAGGTGTCTGGTGGACCTCAGAGGCTCCATATTGTACCTTGTAGTTCTGTGCAGAAGAAAATGGTGGCAGGGCGTGAAGCATGAATTGAAAATTGGTAGAAATGACAAGCATAACTGCTATATTTCAGAAGAGTGTAAAGTCTATTTCCATGCAGTGGAACAAGCCTGGACTGGCCATCGAGTAACTTCGGCAAATGCCAGAAGGGCAGGGCCACTTTCAGGCAGGTCTGTGCTGTCACTCACAGGAAACTGTGAGTTGAAGTGTGTGTGTGTACGTGACCTCTCCTTGGCCCCTACAGGGCAGATGTCACATTCTGAGTCTGGGTGTGAAGTACCAGAATGTGCGTGAGTGTGAGTGTGTGTGTGTGTGTGTGTGTGTGTGTGTGTGTGTGTGTGTGTGTGTGTGTGTGTGTGTGTGTGCGCGCGCGCGTGCGTGTGTGTGTGTGAGTGAGTGATTCTAAGAATTTGTAAGACCCCGACACGGCTGAGCTACCGTCTCTTCTCTTAATGGTTGTCATGTAATAGGTGTGTTTTGTAATAAAAGTGTTTCCTATGATACCAGTATTGACGTATGATACCAACAGTAGTAGAGTCAGCCATGTTTTTTAAGGGAACAGTTGAGGAACATTATCACGTTTTGCACAGGTCCTTGTGTGACTGTGTGTGTGTGTGTGTGTGTGTGTGTGTGTGTGTGTGTGTGTGTACATGTCCTGACCTTAAAGGTAAACCTCACTCTAAAACACTTCATAAAAACAGCTACTGGCAATGCATTTTTTGCAACAATTTTGTTGTTTGGTGCTGTATTTTTGTTATTAAGTGACCAAACATGGACGATGCGATGTCACGTTGAGCTAGTTCAAGAGCAGCTACAATGGAGTTTAATTGGAGAAAACATTTCAATGGTAACTGTAGTGGTAACCATTTTGGTGACGGTTCCTCAGGGCTTCATTTTCATAACGGCGCATGTTACGGTGTGGGGTTTTGCATCAGCAAAGCGGCATTTTCATCAGGCGTACAAAGGTCACACAAGAGTGGGAGGAGAGGTGCATAAGGGGGTGTGTCAGTAACGATCAAGCAGTGCAGATACACATTTTTCATTCCAACTATACACACGTGGCTCTGGTGTGAATGACTGTCAGCCAACACAGGACTGTCAGGATGCGCTATGATGCTAACACCACACATAGATCCTACACAACAGTGTCAAAGTATCTGAGGGTGGAACTTTCTACGGGTCTATTTGTTTTACTGTATTTCTCCATTTCGTGCTCACTGTTTTTCCCTCTTTTCCGTCTTTTCTGAGTCTCTTCATCACTCTCTCCCCCTCCCCCCTTTCCTTTTCTCTCTCTTTCTCTCCATCCCTCTTCCTCCTCTCCAGGGGGGGATATGTGTGTGTTTTCTTTTCATTTTTGGGGAGGAAATGACAGCAGATTACAGTATGTATCTAGACAGCTTTACTGGATCAGAGCCCAATATAGTGTGTGTTCCGTGTCCTGTTTGAGTGTGTGTGTGTGTGTGTGTGTGTGTGTGTGTTGAAACTCCATACGCTTTAAATCTACTGTGTTTCCCTCCATGACAATGTAATTGTGTGCACGTGAAAGAGACGGCATAGGAGACAGAGGGACTTTGTGTGTGTGTGTGTGTGTGTGTGTGTGTGTGTGTGTGTGTGTGTGTGATAATCTAATTGTTTAGATCTGGTAGGATCTGAAGCTTCATCTGGTAACATTCATTTCGTTCTTGGCTATTCTTCGCACATACACACACACACACACACACACACACACGCACATGCACAGTCCCTCTGTCGCCTACTCTGTCTCTTTCACACGCACACAATTACATTGTCATATAGTGAAACACAGCAGACATGTGTATGGTATATGTATGGATTGTCACCACACACACACACACACACACACACACACATGCACACGCACACACACACACGCGCGCACACACACACACACACAAATCCTTACTTGAGGAAGAGTTATTTTCACACCACAACAAATTCATTCTGGACTCTACACTCCATAATGATAATTGTGGCGTTTTTTTGACCACATTGATAAAAACAACCATCCTTCCAACCTCGAGCTGTACTGACACATTCATTAGTTAAGTAGTAAACCTTGACACAGTTACTGGCAGCAGCTTGTTGTTCCTTATCCACTTGTTCCAGTCTGAGAAGAACAGGAAGCACCCTCTCTAGTGCTGCAGCTCCCCTATTTAGATACTACAACTCGCTACACTACACACACACACACAAATGCACACTCACACACCAGACATATAAAATAAAATGTCAATCTTTTAAATCTTTTCATTGGCTTTTCATGTGCCTCTGTACACACTCCCCTCTCGTAAAGGAATATATAGCTATTTACTACTTCTCCTGAGAATACATAAAGATTTTCACCATTTTTTATTTCTGAGAACTGTAAAAGTCCACATCAACATCACATGTGTGTGTGTAACTACAGTTCAGCCATGCAGAGTATGCATACCTACAGTACACTTTGGTGTGTATATATGTGTGCCTGCACCTCATTGCACTTCTGTGTGTGTGTGTGTGTGTGTGTGTGGTGAGGGGTTGGCGGGGCAGTAGTTAAATTTAATTGAATGTTGGTTTGAGGTGTCATAGACTCATAGAAACTGTAATTCACTGAGGTCTACTGCTGCTCTCTTAGCTGTGCTTAGATCATAGCCAAACACACACAGACCAGGTCACACACATATACTGTACATGTACACACGCACACACACACGCAAGAGTTTTGCACAGGAGGAGAGAGAAAAAAGAGTTATGCCAAGAAAGAAGAGAAGAAAAGAAAAAGAGAGAGAGAGAGAAAGAGAAGTATCTTGGCATCTAGTTCTAAATAAAGTCAACCAGTGACGTATGAGACATGCATATTATCACTGAGACACATAAGGGAATAGGAACACACACACACACACGGTTCAGACAGAAAGCAAAGATACACACATGCACATTGAAGCACATGAACCCACACACACTGAAAAACACACGCATGAACACATTGCATGAACACCCGTCCCTCCCCAGACACACACTCACACATGGAACGGGTTACAGAATTTGACCTCTTGTGTTTGTTGATAAAACGTGTTGCTATGCTCCAGGCTGCTGGCCAGTATGGAGTGTGTGTGTGTGTGTGTGTGTGTGTGTGTGTGTGTGTGTGTGTGTGTGTGTGTGTGTGTGTGTGTGTGTGTGTGTGTGTGTGTGTGTGTACGTGTGTGTGTGTGTGTGTGTGTAACTGATGGGGTGATATAAAGGTATATAGAGACCTCTCTCCCTCTCTGTCTCTGTCTGTTTTCCTTCCCTCAAGCACAAGTATGTGTGTGTGTGTGTGTGTGTGTGTGTGTGTGTGTGTGTGTGTGCGTCCCACTGAGCTTCATGTTTGTGTACATGTGGCTTGAATGGCTGCCAGTGTTTGTGTGTGTTTATGTGTGTGCATGCATGCATCTTAAGTTGTGTTTATGTGTGTATTAACGCAGGGATTACACTTAATATGTAATGGATTTATTTTCCTGCAAAGTGCTGCTTTGCTATGCAAGCATGGCACGGCTCAAACATATTGACATGAAATTGATGTGGTTATCAGTTGTAATATTACGACAGTAATCTTCTGATTTAATCACACAATGTTTTCATCCCAAAATACTGACAGGCAGATGGTAGGAAATGAAGAATTACATTATTAGTTTTAGTTGATGCATGCATGGAATAAATCCAAGTGTGCAGCAACTGCATTGCAATCAATGCAACGCATTATGGGATGATGCAGCTTGACAGATTCTTTCTTTTGACATGAATGAACTCGTTGAGTTGACTCGTTCAGTGTGATCGGGGCCTAAGGATATATGTGTCTGTGTGTGTTTCTATCAGTATGTGCATGTATGTGTGTGTGTGTATGTTGATATCTGCGTTTGCGTTCCCGTGTCCAGTCGTAAGGACACACACACATCAAACTGACTTACAGGGAGGTTTGTCACAAAGGTCTTTTCAGAGAAAACTAAAGGGCCACGGCAACAATTCCATTTGAGATGTGAGGTCATGTATGTGTTGGAGAGAAAAATGCAGGACAAGAAAGGGAGCAAGGGAGAGAACGGGAGAGAGAGAGGGAGAGGTTTCTGTTTTGCCTCATCCAGTCTCCATTGCCGATGGCCCCCGGTGCCTGCAGTGGTCATGGGACTTATTGTTGACTGCAATACAATGAGTTCACACTAACACTGTAACAAAAGGCCCCTTTCATCAGTAGTGCTCTATCTATGAGGACGACTGGAGTGATCTACCAACGTTATTATTGATGAAATTGATGGAATGACATATTCTAGTTATTGCTGACCAGAAATCCTTTATTGAATACATCACCCACACATTTTGGAGACACTCTGGTATAACTGGGCAGATGCTTGTTGTTCTATTATGTTGTCAAACTGTTAAATCAAATGTTCCTACATTTCCTCGTTTGTAAAGACACCAGAGAAAACATCCTGTCTGTTGGTGTGACCGCCCAGGAGAAGGTTATTGTCTAACCAGTGACATTTTGAGCCTTTACTTTGAAGTGTTTTGTTATTATTAATAAGAGTTATTATTATTGAGTGCGCTGTTGTGGGGATCATTTTACCTGTGATGATGATGATGATGATGATGATGATGATGATGATGATGATGATGATGATGATGATGATGATGATGATGATGATGATGATGATCTGTCCTTGGCAATACATTTAGATTGGATGAAATGTGAAGTGAGTCAGTTAAATTAACATTGAACATTTTTGGAGGTAAGTAACAATATCAAATGATATAAGTCATCCAGAAGATTTTGTTGAATTTCTGTTTACATTATTTATCGGGAAATGTGTAATTGGTAAGAGAATAAATTAAAACAGGCTCCTCAGCATGTCTCTATTCTCCTACTAATGTAAACACATTCATCAGATTTAGAAGCCTCTGAGGACCTAATTGAACTAATAACCCAACTGAGGTTTAGTCACTTCCTGATCTATCGTGTTGATTTTTTTGCCCCTGTGTGTGTGTGTGTGTGCAGCACAGACGAAGTGAATGACCCTGTTTGTCTAAGGAGAGTTATGGCTGTTTATTTTCAGTGAAGAGGTCAAAGGGTGGATGGATATTCCTGAATGAGCAACTCCATCTCCCTCTCTCTCTCTCTCTCTCTCTCTCTCTCTCTCTCTCTCTCACTCTCTCTCACACACACACACACACACACACACACAAACCGAGTGGTGTGTTGAACCATGTCTACGTTACCATGTTTTTAGTTAAAGACCCTAGAGCCCAATTGTAAATAGTAGCTACTCTGTCAAAGGTACTGGATGTGTGTGCATGTGTGCGTGCATGTGTGTGTGCCTTTAAAACCCCTGCAATCCCATTTCAAATACCATATACAGTACAGCATGTGTTTAGGGGTAATATATACATGCTTTTACTCAAAGTGACTTAATGAGTTCAGACATCCAGCAGTGTGAGGGTCACCCGGTGAAAAAAGGGCTAAGGAAAGCAACCGATGACAGCATGGAGGAGGGAGGGAACATGATCGGTGAGGTGAGCGAGACAAATGCGCGAGTGGGGCCAGACAGACACAGAGGGCCAGTGACAGTAAAGAATATATACGAACTCAACGTTGGTCATGATTGTAACCAGCTGATCATCGCTCAGTACTGTTAGTTGCACCAAAGATAGCCTTTGCACAAAAGTAGCCTTAGCATGATTAGCAGGATTGTTTTACAGTTTAATGCTTTGGCAATGCTTTGCTTTTTTTGGAAATGAACTGAACCGATAGAGGCAGGTTGGAGGTGCATCTATACATGGATTGCATCCTAGTGAGGAATAATGCATGATGGGATGTGTGGCTCAGTGGAAAACCTGCATTTTGATAGTTAGACACATTCATTTTTAACAGTAATAGATCAGATCTGGGGATCTGAAATGATACAACAGGTAGTAGTAGCTTTGGTCAAACACGTGTTACACTGTGCTCATAATTCCCATGTTGGTTTCATTGGCAACTCCTGTGGTAACCAGGCAGGTAGTTAGAGATCTTACTTGTGGAGGATTGTACCTCAGCGCTGTGCTTTGTGTGCCCTGCATCACCGTCATACCTGTAATCACAGTAAAGAATGTCCTCCCGCGTATCACTGCTGCAGTAAATCACTCGTGTCTGTACATGGGCTACTGAATGGGAGTAGTTCAATAGGAGTGTTTCATATGTGTGTGAGATGGAGCAATTTGTTTGCAGTAGTTAAGTCAAGGAACTAACATGGGGAAGATAAGCATGACTGTATACTGTCTGTGTGTGTGTGTGTGTGTGTGTGTGTGTGTGTGTGTGTGTGTGTGTGTGTGTGTGTGTGTGTGTGTGTGTGTGTGTGTGTCCGTGCCGTTTTTTGAGTATGTGTTTGCAGGAGCACTGAGCCAATGAGCAATGTTGACATAGTTGGATCATTGGGAGATAGCATGGCTATGTTGGAAAAGGGTGTGTGTGCACGTGTGCATTCATACGTACATGTATGTGTACATAGCAGGGCATTGGGGTTCCTAAACACACACACACACACACACACACACACACACACACACACAGACAGTCATACTTATATTCCTCATGTTAGTTCCTATGAGTTAACCTGTGTAGATTTAACATACCTATGTCATGTCATGCATGACTTACCAGATCCAAACCAACCATCTGTAAGGCTTCATCGGACAAATACGTGGTGATCCATCACTCACGTCCTCGTCACTTCACTTGGTCAAAGAAATTCTTACTTTCATTGCTTTTTCTCACACACAAACTTTTGAAAGGGAGACACACAGACACACCCAACAAAAGCACACACTGTATATTTAAAGAGTGAGAAACGGGCCGTGACTTTGCTGCATGGTTGACTATAGCAAACTGGTTGAGCCTGGTTGCAGGTGACTATTGGATGTACGCCCTCCAGCATGATATTCACACTGAATGGTCATTTAGTTTATTCCATCGATGTGATCAGGGGAGATAAATGGCTGCATTTATATAGCACTATACAATATTTGCCTCTCATTCACCCATTCACACACACTGATATCAGTGAGCTACCATGCAAGGTGCTGGCCTGACCATCGGGTTCAGCATCTTGCTCAAGGACACTTCAACATGTGGACAGGAGGAGCTGGGGATCAAACTGCCAACCTTGTGATCAGTGGACAACCTGCTCTACCACTGAGCCACAACCTAGAACAATGATAGCTGGATTTTCTGGACAAAGTGTGTGCTCTGTATTGTTGTCATACACGCTGATGGCAGAATCCCACCTAGTAACAGATGCTTATTGGCATGAACAGCAGCCTATTCACTGAAATCACCAGTGAGGGAATCAGATCCAGGGACTAGCGATTCAGTGGGTGGTTCCAGGCAACCAGTCACCACCACTCAACTACAATATACTGTACACTGTCAGTGGTGGGAGTCAAACTGGCAACCTTTAGGTCATTAGTCAGCTTTTCCACATCTAGACCTTTCTAGATGATTTGCAATGGCAGAGAAAGAGAATGGCATGAACGAGAGAAAGAGTGAAAGAATGAGAATAATAATGTGACTCTCTATTGATCCCTACAGTGTCTTTGCTGTTGCCCCCTCTACGGGGAGGTCAAAGGTCAGAGGTCAGGGTCAAGCAGAGCAGCATCCCTGGATCAGTGCCTTGCTCAAGGGCACTTCAGCAGGGAGGATGCTTTCCAACCCAGTGGCTCTAACAGGGTCGGGTACTTTAAAAATGTATTCCATTACCGTTACTAGTTACCTCATCAAAATCGTAATGTAATACAAGGGATCACCCAAACTCAGTAATTACTTTCAGTTACTTTCAGATTACGTCGCCATGCTTGAGTTATAAAGGTACAGATACAGAAAAGTGAGTTTATCGCTTTTGTTTTAAAAGTATTTCCAGAAGCAAAACTGGAATACAGTTCAAAATGTTTGTATTTAGAAGACGTAATGCCATAATATTACTATCCAATCCTTATACCACCCTGACGCCCTTGCATGATTGGTGTGCAGAAAGGCCTTTAAAGTAATCAACAAAACAACTTCTGTAAAACGTGTTTCTCAGTAAGGCACGGAGGTGACGCTTTTGAACTCTCCCTAAAATGTTGTATATGTCTTAAGTTTGGCGTCCTGCCTCCAGGCAAAAAGCAGCATTCGTGGAACATGGGAAATAGGAATGTACACACACACAGAGGAAGGAAGTATGCGTGTTGCGGATGGTGAGGAAAGCTGAACCATAAAAGACAGGAAACTGCAGGAAAGAATGTTCTGTGATGTCACATCGTAGAGGCCCGAAACCCTGTAAGACCCCGAGCCTTTGTTCATCTGAGGAAAAACAACATTGGAGGAAGACAGAGTGACAGACAGACAGATAGAGAGAGAGACAGAGAGACAGACAAACAGATAGAGAACATGTTTGAAGTGTTCCTATTCATTCCTCGGCACTTGAACCCAGAGGGCGCAACCCCAAAACACAAACACATCTGACATTTGACAAAAACACACACCTGCCTGCCACTCCCAATTCTACCAACAGTTCTCCTTAATCTTGCCTCGTTTGTTTTGGGTACTCCAATGTGACTGTGTATCAAGATCAAAACTTGACTTGATAGATGAACTAGAACGATGCCAAACCACAAAAACTGTTAGGACTGGTTGTGTTGTCTCAGTGACTGGTACTGTAAACTTTAGGTGACTCATCAGCTTGTGAGATGGCAGGTTGGAAGCTGTTTTTGATGGATTAATGATTTTTGTTCTCGTACCACACACACACACACACGCACACACACTCAAACCGCACTCAGCACACACATCAGAAAAATGTCACCCATAAACTTATGTGTTATTGGGATGTAGATATCTTAATAGGTCAAAATTCTCTCTCTCACACTCACACACACACGGATGATTTTTACTCACATTTTTTGCATGTCTCGTGGTTATCATGGGAGTTTTAATTTCCGGTTAGTATTTTGTTTTTTTGCTGTTTGTCAGACCAAAAAAAAAAGCACGTCTGCAAAAAGCTTGGAATGAAGCAAAGAATGTTTATTTTCTCAGTTGGAGAGGGAAGTAGGGAGTGAGAGTGAGAAAGGCAGAGGAGGTAGAGGAGAGGAAATGGTTGTACGGTTGCTCCCCCACAAACGGACGTGGCCCGGGTTCAAGTCCCAGGATGGCCGTACCTGTCGAGGTATCCTCCAAAGGGGGGGGGCTGCAATCTGTCTGGTTCTGCACTCGACAATGTCCCCCTTGTGGGATGGATATCAGCACACAGACACACACACTCACCCAGTCCCTCAAATCTCTTCTATTTTTCTATTTCCCATCCTCCCCTCTGACCCTCTCCTCCTCTAAAAGGACACATTGTTCTCTCCCATCACCTCCATCTCTCATCTATCCCCTTCCCCTTCTTCCTTCAGTCCTCCTCCCTCTATTTTTATTGCTTTTCTTCACCCTCCCTCACTCCCTCTTTCTGTCTTTCCCTCTCTTACCTCCTACACACTGTTGTTGGTCCTAAAACCGAGTGACAAAGTGGGTCCACCCAGACGCCTGCATGTCTGTCTCATGTATTATATGTGTGTGTGTGTGTGTGTGTGTGTGTGTGTGTGTGTGTGTGTGTGTGTGCGCGCACACGTGTGTTTACACAGGAAAGACGCGAGAGATGAGAGGGTAACACAGGACATGGTATTACATAACTGAGATACAATATGGGTGTGTGTGTATGTGTGTGTGTGTGTGTGTGTGTGTGCGTGCGTGCGTGCGTGCGTGCGTGCGTGCGTGCGTGCGTGCGTGCGTGCGTGCGTGCGTGCGTGCGTGCGTGTGTGTGTGTGTGTGTGTGTGTTAGGGTGTGTGTTTATGTAGTTGCTGTTCAATCAATTCCTAATAAAATCTAATAAAAATGATGATGATCTTGGTAGCGTTGGAGGTTTGGATCCCACTGGATATTATCTGGACATTATTATGCTGGAAAAGAAAGAAAGAAAGAAAGAAAGAAAGAAGGAAAGAAAGAAGTTTTTAGTGAGTCAGTAACAGTTAAATTGGACAACAGGACAACAGAATAATGTTTTAGTATCACATGAACTGAAGGCTGTTTCATCACCGGTATTGGTTTCTAAGAGATGAATTACTCCTCTGGGCGATCAATACAGCATCACATTATTCTCAGGTTGCACCTACCACTGATCATTTGACCATTAATGAACCGGTGCATTGTGGTATTGAATTTGGAAGATTATTTATGGATCTATCATTGATAGGATTCTCTTCCCAGCTACTTCTCCATCCACCCCTGCATCTCCTCACGATCTGGATCTATTAGGTGAGATCAAGCTTTCCCCTGGATTCACCTGGTCCGTCTATTTCGTGGCAAAAAGCAGACATTCCCAACATTTTGCCCACTGTATACCCAAATATAAGATGTTTCCTTACAAACAGAAGGCGGACACTTCTGTGACAGCGTAAACGCGACAAAGAAAAACAAGGAATTCCAGCTATTTCTGCCTCCGTCCTCCCGAAGACTGTTTCGCAGGTTTAATAGTCCAATGTGCACACAAACCTTCTCTGCCAAACAAACACTCAACAATATGTAGTAAAGTTTACAAGTGCACAAAAAAAGTTGTTTTGTCCTCGCTATTGTGTATGTATGTGTGTGTGTGTGTTTCCCGTAGTTATTGCAGAAATCTCCTGTGTGTGTGTGTGTGTGTGTGTGTGTATCAGTGGTTGGCATGTGATGGTTAGGGTTCAAATCGGATTAGGGAATGATTGAAAGTCACTCAAATGCCTTCACAAATATATAGTAATATATAGCGTTATCTGCAGCTACCACGTTTGTGTGACCCGTGTGGGGATCAGAGGGTCAAAGCCAGAGTTGACATTTAACCGAATGACCTTTGAACCCGAGGTCACGCGCCCGTGCACGACGATACTGCACGTGTGCGAATGCGTTTTGCGACTTAACGTGTACATGCAAGGCTATTCAGTTCTAAATGTGCAAAACGCACTGCGTGAGTAGCCGTTTTGTTACGAGTGTGAAAATGAGTGGCCACCGTGCATGAAGCGTCGTGTCAGTTAGCTCAGTCATCAGATAACCCCAATCATGTTTTGACATTAACAAGGCGTCCCATTGAAGCTGTCAGCTGCTCTCTCTTCCCTGAGGTATCCTACCTGCTACATGCTGCTCTACCGGTTGTGCTGCTTACTCCCCACCCAGCCTCCTCCTTCTTGATCAATACGCCTGCAATGGTTGCCTGTTGAATTGAAGTATATTCAGTATCTCATGATATGTGCGTGCTGCTGTTCTGTTCTGTACACCCGTTAGCGGGGTGGTTGAGCTCCCTGCTGAATCATCAGCACGCCGCTCGGAGTCATACAAGAGAAGAGAACCAAATACAACTGTATGACCCATTAGTGCAATAAATGGTTCTAATTTCACGACGAGAGGGTTCCCGACCAAAATGACCTTAAATGTGTGTACAAAATGGAGCTATTAGCACAAAACTGTCATTTGTATGAGGCTGGAAATACAGCTTCAGGTGTTTTCATTACAAGAGCTAGAAATTTGTGCGCAACCACGGAACCTGGAAATTCACGTATAAAGCAAATCTGCCAGTTCACAAAACGAAGCTATTCGCGCAAATCTACTGTCACTGAATCAGCCACAGAAAGGGAATCCTTGGCACTGAGCTACAGATGGAAGAGCTGTTACTTTGCTGTTTGCTGTACCTGCACGCAGTTTAGTGATTTGGGTGCCCAAGGTAAAGTCATGTGTGGGGCCCTCCTCACTCCCAATCCTCACCCTTTTCCATCCTTTCTATCCTATCTATCCTTGTAAGGGATAGAAAAGGGCTGAGGGGGAGATGGCACAGTGACAGTACTAAAAAATAATCGCTCTAAGAAAAATGTTGGTATCTTGGATATATTAAAATCTATTTCAAGGAAAACTATTTATATAGAATTATATTTTGATTAGACCCTTTGGGGCACTTGGCATCTGGGGGCCCTAGGCAGTTGCCTACCTTTGCCTGATGGTAGTCAACCCCTGCCTGCACGTACACACGGACACTCTGATGTTACCTGAAGTCACCACTTGAGAAAGTATATATAAAGTATATTCTGTTTGTGCGTGTGTTTGCATAGTTGCCATGACATGGGTAGTTTTTATGTTGAACACGCTATAGGCAAGATATACACACCCATTCACACCTGGCACACACACACACACACACACACACACACACACACACACACACACAATAAATCCTGGTGTATAGCAATTATAGAGTGACACATTTGACTACAGGGTTGTGAGTCGGAATGGTGAAACTGAGAGGTATCTGACACACACACACACACACACACACACACACACTCATGCACACATCTGGCACGCATTTCTCGGAGAGTTATTTGGCATTTAAACCGATACTATAACACCAAGCAACGCACGTCAACTTCTTACGCAACAGGCACGCGGGCCTGAAACCAGGTGGCTGTGGCCTTCACCTCTGGAAGCACACATGCCCCTACAACCCTGCAGCTGTAGCCAGAAGTCCCTTTGATGGATTTATCCTGAAACTATCCTGCATCAGTACTGCATGCAGCGGTAGCCATCGTAGTCCCGCTGCATGCATTCATCCCGGACAATTATCTTTGAACGTTTCCCAGATGCATATGTGGAAACGCAAAACTCTTAATGTCTCTAAAGCAACAAGCTACCAGACCGTCCTTTGTAAATGGATGAAAAGAGAGAGCAACACTTGATATAGTAAGATGTTGGACTGCTACTGTGGTTGCATCTGGGTGCTGCCTTGTGTATCAGTCAGTATACCGTTAAATCAGCTCATGTGGAAAAAAATCACATAACTGCAATTTTGGTGTTTTTCTTCTTTTCTTTTTTTTTTTACATGAACTGAACATTTGAAACTGTATCTGTCATGTATCTGTTAAGGTGTCCTTGAAAACCTTAGTTCCTTGAAACCCCATGATATAATTTCAAAACCACATGTGCGTCAAAGAGGAAAATATGCATTCTTTTCTCCATTCTTGAAAAACGTGGCTTTTTTCCCACGAGTGTGTGGTTTTTTTTTTCAACATGCCAGCCGATACACTTTAATATCGTAGAGTAAAAATCATTTCAGTTGCGAATGAGCAAGTATCGATTCTTGGATTGGACATGTGCTCATAGGAAGCCTCTCTCTAGGCGGGGAGGGCCAGCTGGCTGAGTCATCGGTACGGGAAACTCTGTAGCACCATGTGGTTGTGGTCAGAGATGCAGAGTCAACTGATATTAGATCACCGCAACGCCTTCTGTCCCACTCCCAGATGGCAGATGGAAGCCTAAATGTCCAAGCACACACACACACACACTCACATGTCCTGTGTAGCTGGATGGTTAGAGCATGGCACTGAGACTGCCAAGAGGTTTGACTCCCACTGGGGCCACATGCAGGTGACGTACATCCCTCAAGTGTTGGGCAAGAGGCTTGTTACATAAAGAGCCCTCTGCGTGTCTTTCTCTTCAGCAGTGTTGGTTCATCATCATCTTTGCGTGCTTGTGTGTGTAGGTATGTGTGTGTGTGTGTGTGTGTGTGTGTGTGTGTGTGTGTGTTTGTGTGTGCGCGCGTTTCAAGATTCAAGAACTTTATTTGTCACGTACACACACGGGGTGTGTAGTGAAATGAAAAAGTGGCAATGCTCAAAGGGAATGTGCAAAAGGGCAACAGTACACAGTATTTACAGTTAAAAAAAAAAAACAGCACAATATTTACAGTATTACAGTAATTACAGTAATTACAGTAAGAGCTCTTATATAAAAAACAACACAATATATACAGTAAGAGCACTTTGGAAATGAAAATATAGAAGTAAGGGAAATCGTATGAATGTAATATACTATAAACTATGTGTAGTCATTACCTACGTGTGTGTGTGTGTGTGTGTGTGTGTATAAGAGGGGCAGTGTGTGGGTCTTAGTGGGGGCCCTGGTGAGGTCAGAGGTCACCGTCCTGATAGCCTGAGGAAAGAAACTCCGTCTCAGTCTCTCTGTTTTAGCAGCGTGACTACGGAGGCGCTTGCCTGACCGCAGCAGCTGAAACAGTCCGTTGTTGGGGTGGTGAGGATCCTTCATGATCCTGCAGGCTCTGGTTCTGCACCTCCTGGTGTACAAGTCCTGCAGGGTGCGTTCTCTGCAGAGCCTTCCTGTCCTGAGCGGAGCTGTTGCCAAACCAGGCAGTGTTGCTTCCTGTCAGGATGCTCTCTACAGCTCCAGAGTAGAAGGACAGAAGGATCCTCTGGGAGACTTTGAATTTCCTCAGCTGCCTGGGGTGGTAAAGGCGCTGCCTTGCCTTTCTCACCAGAGTGTCTGTGTGTGTGGACCATGTGAGATCTTCGTTGATGTGGACTCCCAGGTATTTATACCTGCTCACCCTCTCCACAGTAGTCCCATTAATCCCCAATGGTGAGTACGTCCTCTGTTGTTGTGTCCTCCTAAAGTCCACAATCAGCTCCTTAGTTTTGGTGACATTCAAGAGGAGGCTGTTGTCCTGGCACCAGAGTGACAGATCAACAACTTCCTCCAGGTAGGCCTTCTCGTCGTTGTCAGAGATCAGGCCCACCACCACTGTCATCTGCAAACTTGATGATGGAGTTGGAGCTGAACCTGGCCACACAGTCATGTGTGTACAGGGAGTACAGTATGGGGCTGAGGACGCAACCCTGGGAGGATCCTGTGTTCAGGGTGAGATGAGAGAGTGTGGTGTGCAGTACCTGGGAGACAGCATCATCCGTGGATCCGTTTGGACGATAAGCAAACTGCAGCAGGTCCATGGAGGCAGGGAGGAAGGTGCAGATGTAGTCCTTAATCAGCCTCTCGAAGCATTTCATGACCACCGAGGTCGACACCAGGCCCCATCTCTTACCACAGGGTATCCGCAGGGGGTGAGAGATCAAAAGGTCTGAAGGTCACCGAGGTCGTGTGGGGGTTGTCACTGTCAGCTCTCTTCAGTTCTGCTGTCTACCTCCAACATGCACATCAATTTTTTTTAAGGTTTAAGGTTTAATATGATTGGAAACCAGCTTCAAATCAATCAACTACCCCACGACAGAAGCTTTTTGGGCAAAGCTACTGCTAGTTCAAGGATCATTAGGGTCATATGGGGTGTGTTTGTTTTCATGTTGCTCTGCCCTGAAGCCTCTCTCCACCTCTGCGTATGTGTGTGTGTGTGTGTGTGTGTGTGTGTGTGTGTGTGTGTGTGTGTGTGTGTGAGACCGCATACTGTTTTCTTTATACAACGCAACTGTCAAAACATCCCTAATTGCTGGGTGAGCTTTATTGAGGTTTTGATCCCGCTGTGTAACAGCTCTCCTCTCCCGGACAGGATCATAGGGGGGAATGTTGCTTTGATCATCACAGAGAGCGGCAGGAGAGGATGAGAGGAAGCACGGACAGACACATTAAAGAAGTAGAGAGAGGATAGAAAAGAGGAGGAAGTGATAGAACGTGCCCCCAGAGAAGGTGAAGCAGTTACAGATATGAGCCAAAATCAATTTGACTATGAAATGAAACGATTTTACCCGTCCAGGTCTAGTCTGAATGTCAAGTCCCACCCAGGACAGGGGCATCCTGGACCACTCCACCACCACATGCATATTTCCCCAGGGATTAACACTGTATAATGTATGTGTGTATGTGTGTACTCAATGTATGTGCAGAGATGGGGCAAAAATACTTCATGTTACACATTATAAATACTTACATTGCCATTCTTTCAACTTTAACATTTTCTTGAACCTGTGACTTGAAACACTGTGACAAATTGCGTGACTTAACATGCTAACATGCTAACAGCTAGTGGCTACATGCATTATTGGCTAAGTCGCTGTGTCACGTACGTCTTTCCTTTTTTCCCCACAGAATTTGGACGACGAACCCCCCACAAACAGTCGCTCCACAGTGTTGATACAGCTTTTCCAACGCATACGCCAATTGTAGTAACGATGCACACATTTCAGAGGGCCGAGGCAGTTTGATCTCTCACCAAAATGGGACAGGGGCATCCGCCTACGCCAGATAAGCAATTTGCGGTCATGGTTACTAGTATATTCCTCGCTCCAAAGCCTTGTATTAATTGGTCCTCCAGCACAGACCCCCATTCTTGTCAATAGAGAGTTGTGTTACCAATGTGAAGTGACCAGGCCAAACAATACCAGGCATTAAGTGAGCTTGGTTGTGTGTCCAATAGCAGACCTAGGAGTCTAACATGAAGGTTTTCACAAATTGACAGAGCCTACATGAACAAATGATGGGTTTATTGGAAAACCTGAAATCAGAGCTAGCAAAAGTTGTATCTCGTGAAAATAGCTAGCTAGCGCAGTCAGACACTGATGATGATTTCACCTCCTATATGTATATTGCTTGTTAGCTTTGTTTAGATAGTTGGTTTTAGCTTTGTGTGCAGTATTTCAAACAGTATTTGCAGTAATGTTGGCGGGTAGACAGACTTCAGTGCAGATCCTGTCACACATGAGCTCGCCAGTGACTTGACAACATATGCATCACTGTGCTGTCAGTACATCAGAGTATCAATCACAGTATGAAATAGAAAAAAAAACACAACCTCTTATTTTTTTGCTCCAGCCAATGGCCATCTCTGTATATGTATGTGTGTGTGTGTGTGTGTGTGTGTGTGTGTGTGTGTGTATGTGTGTGTATATCTGTGGTTCTATTTACCTTTCTGTCTGTCTACCAAAGCAAAGGGTCGTGAATCAGTGGGGTCCGACACTTCTTTCACTGAAAGAAGGAAATGACAGAGAAAGGAGGAAAAGGTTGTATCCGGTCTGTGTGTGTGTGTGTGTGTGTGTGTGTGTGTGTGTGTATGTGTGTGTGTGTGTGTGTGTGTGATGTTAAAATAACGTCTCCATTCGTACATAAAGGACACAGCAGGGAACATGTCTGCACACACGCCTGTGTGCACATGTATGTGAGTGTATATGTAGACCATGAGTGTGAGTCTGAGTCTGAATGTGTGTGTATGTGGACATTTGGTCATGATTACCCCAAACCTTTACTCTCTGATCCTGTGAAGACACACACATACACACACAGACACACACACAAACACACACACACACACACAGACACACAAACAGCCGAGGTGTCCGGTTGCTCACTCATGTCAGCTTTGCTAATTACAGGCCAGTCAGTCAGCAGGACACTAGCTGGCCAAGGGTCAAGGGTCAGTTACCCTTGAGAGAAAAAGTATGTGTGTGTGTGTGTGTGTGTGTGTGTGTGTGTGTGTGTGTGTGTGTGTGTGTGTGTGCATAACCACCCCTTTCCTCTGTTTGTTCATGTCTAAGTTCACCTAATAGGTATTTTGACACTAACCCAGTGTGTGTGTGTGTGTGTGTGTGTGGTGTATTATCTCATGACTAGGGGTGTAACCTTCTCTCTCTATTTATGTTTATCCATTTATCAGTCCTTGAATAGTCAGTCTATTCATAGCCACGCCCCTTCCCTTCACACACGCATACACATAACCTAAAATGCAACGTTTCAGGTCCCCCCAAAACAAACAAACACAGAAAACATCAAGAGGTCATTTTGGGAGGCAGTCAGCTGCTAATCCAGTAACATGAAGAGGGAAAAATAACGTTAAGATAAATTATGTTTTGATTATGGAAGATAATTCTAGTTTGAAATTACTTTTTTTAACTTTTCAACATGATTTGAATCAAACACACCTACACTGGGCGTCTTATGAGGACTGTTGGGCAATCATCCAGTCTTATTACTATGAAAGTGTCATATGAAATGTAGACAGACCTGTAAATCTGACCTGTCAATCTATACGTTTAATTCTGGGGGATTTCTTTTACCGTTAACCAAGAAATCAAGGAGTGTTTTGATTATTATCTCACTCAGTCATATTTTTGTACTCCCTTCACTTTAATGAACACGTGTCATATTTGATGCCGCAAAAACACATCAAATCCAGGTGTGACTGTACCCGAGATGCGCTGAAGCTTTGATCGCCCCAAACCTCCGGCTGTGTCGGAGACACATTTGGCCACATTAATAGCGATGTGTGTCCAATCCAAACATCACAACCACATAAACATAAATAAACTTTGCAACTAGGCAGAGACAAATCAAACAGGTAACAAATGGTAACATACTTGTCGGAACTGGTTTGGGGACCAAGGGTGGGGACCAAGGGAAAGAAGGTGTTTACTGTCAATGCTCGTAAATATTTAAAGGACAAAAATATTGGGATAGAGAACTTTACTCTGTACAGCGGAGACTCTTAATGTAATAAATAAGAGTAAATAATAGAGTTTAATAAATAATTATTAAAAAAATAATATAGATCAGACACAATCTGGATACAAGACAAGACAAATGGCTACTCATTTCATAAATGGTATCAAGTCTGCTCAATGAGTTCAACCATCTGACCTGTGATTGGTTCTTTCACACAGGCAATCCACCAATCAGAGCATCATCCAATTAGTTACTGAATTGGAAGAACTCCATTTGAAAAAGTCTCTTTCAGGCTTGGTTCAGGACTCGTTTGTTAGCTGAAAAAGTGCAAAAGCTGAGAGGGTCCGGTGTATTTTACAGTCAAAATAAAAATAAATAAAACACTGAAAGTAGTTTCAGTTGTTCTGCGCCTGTAAGCCAGCAGGAGAAAACACAACTCTTCCCTCCTTCGCTGCTTGATGCTGACTCTCTCTCTGTCTGCCTGTCCCTCTGTCTCTCTTCCTCAGTAACAGTTACATAAACAGATAGACACTGAGACAGACTGGCCTTCAGCGATAGGAAGAGAGAGACTGAGAGAGATGACAAAAACTGAGTTAAATAGACAGACGGGCAGACAGACAGACAGACAGACAGACAGACAGAGAGACAGACAGATGGACAGAGATTAAAATATAAGACACTAAAACAAAACCAACAGCAGAGGAAAAACTAAACAGCAGCTTTCAGAGCTCCACTCCTAGTTGGCTCTCGCCTCCTATTGGTTATTACATTGACCAATAGGAGTCCAGGGGAGGAGCACTTCCTGTGAGAAGGTCCAGGGGGTGCTCACGTGTGTGGGGGGGGGGGGGGGTGTGAGTGTGATATTCTGTACTTTTACCTATATTGTTTTTGAGAGAAAGAAATATAATTTTCTTCATGTAGCATTTTTGTGTGTATCTTCATGTGTATGTGTGCAAAAACATATAACTGCTAATAAACACACACACACACCATTTGTGTGTGTGTGTGTGTGTGTGTGTGTGTGTGTGTGTGTGTGTGTGTGTATAGGGTGGGTGTGTGTGAGTGTGGGTGTGTGTATACTGTGTGATATGGCCTCATGCCCACATTTGTGGATCGGTGATTTTCAGGAATGGAAGTTTTTTTTTTACGAGACTTCTGGATTTCAACAAAAACCTTATGATATAAATAGCATACATCCAGATATATCCACACAAACCAGGAGACAAAAAAGCACAAAAAAAAGCACACTTTACTCAAATCGCTACCCTTGAGATGCTCATGCCATGATGCATACTGAGTGAAAACACTGAAACACTAAAAGCTCCAAGGTGCATGAACATAAATATATTTTGTAAATGTGCCAATGTTCTTATGGTAAATTAGGATTATGTTCCTGCACCGTGAAAGGATTATGTGACACTCTCACAAACTTCGCTTTGTTCGTCTTGTGAAAAGGTTAGCTAAAGTTTAAGGCAATTTGGAAAAAACTTTCGGTAACTTTGCTCACAGCAGAAGACTTCTTTGCGTGAGCCGGGACTTGAACCTGGGTTTGCCGGAGTCAAAAGCGAGTGTATCCGTCACCCCGACCTCCAACGCCCTTACTTCCCACTATGAGTTGAGAGTTGTCATATCGGAGATGATCGACCCTGAGCTGGTTTGGTGAAAACTGGTTGTACTGTGTCTGCAATGTCTGCAACCCTGCAGGCTGCTGCAGGAGGGGAAGGATGTTGTTCCTCGACCTGCACAACACGCAGATTGCAGATTAAAGTGCAATAAAAGTACAGTCAGTAGGTTTAGTAAGACGTTATACTGAGTGAACACACATGGCGTATAAAAATTACACGTGTGTTACGCAATGTTTTGGTTGTGTGTGTGTGTGTGTGTGTGTGTGTGTGTGTGTGTGCGTGCGTGTGTGTTTTGGCGTTGTGCCCGGGGCTGGTGTTGATAAATTGTGACCACGTGAGTCCCCAAAGGAGAGTAAATGGAAACAGGCCAGTGTATATACATAGTCTCTCTCTCTTTCTCTCTCTCTCTCCCACGTTCCTCTCTCTCTCTTCCTGTCTTTCTCTATTTCTAACACTCTCTCCCTCTTTCTCTCTCTCTCTCTCTCCCTCTCACTGTTTTCTCTATGTTTCTCTTTTCTTCCTCTCTCTCTCTCCCTATCTCTCTCACACACACACACACACACACACACAGGGCTGTGGTGTGCGGTGTGTGTGTTCATAGTGTTTTGACAGTTCTGGGAATCGGTACATGGCTTCTTGGAGATCAAGACAGTTTGGACCGAGCTGTACCATAACATCGGCTGTTTGGGGCGTGATGCAAAAGTTCCTAACATAGAAAAAGATCTTATATGGCCTTTAGGGCTCCAACAGTATTGGTGCTTGTTTTACCTTGTTTAGTGTGCCAGATGGGTGGGGTGGGGATCACATTGTCACATTGTTAGTACACACACACACACACACACACCCCCATGTATGATAACACAAACATGCACAGACACATAGGAACACAATATAAGAGACACACAATCAGCCTCTCAATCATCATACACCCACACAGGTTATCTCTCTTACACACACTCTCATTCATCACTCACCCTTTTGCTCTTTCCCTCTTACACTCAGAGATGCACGCACACACACACACACAATCAATCAATTTCTTAAGACCCTCGAGTACAACAAGGTGAACCACTGGAAAATGACCAGCAGTTTGAGCCATCATGATAAATCAACCACATAAGTGAGAAGGACTTTAGTGTTTCCTAACTGCCAGGACTAGAGAAAGAGCTTAACCCCGTTGGCTCCTAGAGGTATTTGATATAGTGAAAAATCTAAATGATGTATGTAGTTTTCATAACTTGAGCAATGATAGGAATTAGATTTGTCTTTCCAACTTTCTGTGATCATCAATAGCTTCAACTTTCATAAATCACATTTTTGGTTTGGATTCAGTAGTAAGCTCAAAGTTTGTGTGTGGTATCCATGATCAACGTTGCCCTCTTGTGGTGATTTGTTGGCATCACGTTATGAATCCAGTGTATATGAAATGTTTACTGTCTGTCCGTCTGTCCATTTGTCTGTCTGTCTCAGGGAGGTTCGGCCTCTAACCTGAACATGAACCACTATGCCACTAAGAAGTCTGCAGCAGAGGGCATGTTGGACATCGCTCTGTTCCTGGCAAACATCACACACATGAAGACCGTCATCGAACAAGGGGCTGGATTCAGGTAATGTTTTTTTTTATTGATACCTGCGACAGTTTATTTTTCAAGAGAAACCTATTTGGATTTGTCAGTGGGGAAAATGAATTGGGATTTCTCATTGACGAGTATTTAAACAGTTGAGTTTTAACAGGATTCAAGTGTCATAAAAACCCATTTGACACATAAATGACGACATAAACGTTCAATTCAAGCAAGGTAAATAAAAACACCATGTTGCAGTAACATTATATTTCTCCTTTCTGCTTTCCTCAGATATTACATCGCTGTCCTGACCCTCATCTCCTTCTCCCTGGCTCTCCAGGTAGTGGCCGGAGTCCTGATCATCATCATCGGTGAGGCCAATCATATTACGTAGTGTGTTTAAAGCCCGCCTCTCTTGAGTTAACATACTAACACACTGACAGATTGGTGAACTAATGACAAACCGTCACAAGATAAGGATTTCTTTAGATAGGCAGATTTAGAAATTCTCAAAATATACAGTATACTCAAAAAAGCAACGCAAAATGGCTTCAAATGTATAAAAAAGGGTGACACTTCCTGTCTGCAAAAACTGCTGCAGACGCGCCGTGAAAATGCCTGTGCATGTGCATGTGTGTGTGGGGTGATATGTTGTGTGTATACATATCTAGTCAGGGGTGTGCAGAAAAAGAATAAAGTTCATTCATTCATCTATCATGACAGAAAAGAGTATTTGGAATATTTGAAAGCAAAAAGCTTTCTTGCCAACCAAATGTTTACTCAAACGTGAAAATGAAATATGAAGAAGAAAAACTTGATAGTGTCTGGTGTTCTCGGTGTCTGAATTCGGGCATCCTGGGATGTTTTTTTTGCCTCTTTTGTTTGGTTTGTTGTTTTTGTTATGTTTGTTATTTTTGGTGTGTGTGTGTGTGTGTGTGTGTGTGTTGCAGCTCGGAGAGACATCAACGAAGAGGCCAACCAGAAGCGTCTGGACAGCCTTAATAACACCGCAACTGTCATCATCTTCCTTATCTTCATCACCAACATCTTCATCACCGTCTTCGGCATGGAGCGCGTCGGCATGTTTCCCAGGATGCATTTCTAACTGAGAAACTGAGAGACACAGTGTAGGGCCTGATTATCATATCCAGATGATATAGGGAATGATTCTGACGCGCGCACACACACACACACACACACACACTCAACATAGGACAGTACTCTACACACACATTTACACAGTTCAACAAACAAAAATAGTTCAAAAAAACAACATGCATGTACTGAAGACACACACACACACACACACACACACAGAGGAATGTAGTGTGAGTCCTACTTACTGTACTAATCCACTACACCGTTACTTTACTCTGACATCTTTATTTGATTCTATTCTGTGTGAATGGGCTGGTACAAGGAAACAACTGTGTGTATGTGTGTTGATCGCTGTGTGTGTGTGTGTGTGTGTGTGTGTGTGTGTTTGTGTGTTTGTGTGTGTTTTTGCCTGTGCGTATGTGTGTATGTGTATGCATTCATCAATGTGTGTGTGTGTGTGTGTGTGCGTGGGTGCAGCTCGTGTTGAGCTGACTCTCTTCCCCTCTTGTCAGCGACTGTTAAACTTCCTCAACAATCTGACCACCGGCATAGTCTTCCTCACGTTCATCATCAACATCATCATCGCCGCCTTCGGCACGCAACGCAGCTGCTTCCTGCGATGGATGTTTCAGCGTTTGATTCTATGAAACAGACATACACACACACACACACACAGACACACACACATACACAAATAGCGTCCTAGTCTTCCTCACCTTCATCATCGCTAAAAGCAAACCACATGGCGCCGTGCTGTGTAGACTGGTTATTACTGTAAATGAAACCATGTAAACGCCTTAAGCTGATTACTCCCAGTAATCAGAGTATTGGTGTGTATGTGAACGAGACACACACTTTCACACACATGCACACGCCCAGACAAATACATCCACATTTGTGAGAATTCAAACAAGCGGGCATGAAGTCACGAAGGATTTTTAATCATTATTTATCGAGGAAAAGTTGCTCTATATCAGCAACACCCTGATTCACAAACTTCCACACATTCCCACTGGGAGCTTCCCAATACAACCACAGCCTTCTACCATTGGCCACTGGGCAGCTACACTGGATCAGTTGTGGTGACGTGCCTTGCTAAAAGGCACCTTGGAAGTAGCTGTTGAGGGAGGGGAGAGCATTTCTCACCCACAGACAGAGGCTGGAGGGTGTGTGATCAAACTGGATAATATGTGTGTGTGTGTGGGAATTGTTTGTGTGTGTTTAAAATGTACACGTGTGTAAGCATGTTTGAGCATGCATGCATGCATGAACTGTATGTGTGTGTTTGAAATGTGCGTGTCTGCATCTGTGTGTGTGTGTGTGTGTGTGTGTGTGTGTGTGTTCGTGTGTCGCAGCCCGCAGGGACCTGAACGTGGCGTCCAATCAGAAACGGCTGGACTACCTGAACAACGTTGCCACGGGCATCATCTTCGTCACCACGGGAATTAACTTCTTTATCAGCTTCTTCGGCTCCAAGAGGACCGGCTTCTTCCGCTGGCTGCTGGCTCGACTCCACTTCTGACACACACACACACACACACACACACACACACACACACACACACACACACACACACACACATTTATACAAAGTTGAGACAAAAAATTAAAACATACAAACAATTCACATCCATCTATATTAGATTTCTTAACCCAAGTCTTCTTCATTCTTTAGACGTATAAAAAGTGCTGTTATCAGATTATAATCCCACTAAAATATCTACACTTTAACCAGTTGAATAGTGTTGTTTTATTTGCTGCAGTAGTTTCCCTGCTTGATTCTTCCATTCTAAAAGTTTGTACATGTGTTGTGCTGCATTCTTTGTATCTGAAACTGTTTTGTGCACTTGACATCTATTTCCTTTCCTTCTTTGTTTGGAAATCTGCAATGAGAAAATTGCCATAAAAAAATCTTTTGAGAACGTTGTTTCCGGTGGTTTACTTGCAGAGTTTGATTGAAAGAGTTTCTAATAAGTTTGTGAGGGCACTGGATCGGGGCTTTAAACTGCAAATGGATCACTGGCCTGTTTTTGGTGGGTGCCCAGATGACAAGAGTACATTTCTTAAAATCCCCAAACCTCTTCCACTTAGAAATGTACACACGCTCCTCCAGAAAAGCTGAATAAAGTGCATGTGTGTGTGCATCTGTGTAGTTTGAATCCTGTCTTTCTCTATTGTCTCTGTTCCCCCGTGTGTGTGTGTGTGTGTGTGTGTGTGTGTGTGTGTGTGTGTGTGTGTGTGTGTGTGTGTGTGTGTGTCGCAGGCCGTCGGGACCTGAATAACTCCCTCCTGCAGAAGCGTCTGGACTACCTGAACAACCTAACGTCGGTCATAGTCTTCATCACCACCATCATCAACTTCTTCATCAGCACCTTTGGCATGCAGCGCACCGGGCACTTTCCGTGGCTTATGATGCGCATTCACTGACACACACACACCCACACACACACACACAGACACACACACACACACACACACACACATACACACACACACACACACACACACACACACACACACATTTCTGCTGGGCTATGATACACATAGGATATACTAACACACACACATTAACTATCCTGACATGCACACAGATGATTGTTTGCCTTAACTACATACAAATCAGTCTTTTTAACAGAGTTGTTAAAGACTTTACCAGGATGCACATTTAATGTTCTTTATGAGATTTTACATTTTTATCCCTTAAAGTCCTGATGATGACTATTCTCAGTCCCATTCAGTAACTGTGTAATGCTAGTGTAGTGGCTTCTGACAATTTAACAGAGTGAAGAGCAACCAAGTATTTTGTCAGAAGAGCTCTAATCTCTTGTATTGTGTTATAACATTACGGCTACATAACACTTGGTGTATGGTTTTGTCCAGTGTGTTGGACCCCCTAACCTCGGCAGTGGGAGTACACTGAGCTACACAGGACCCTTTCCTCCCAAAATTGAAACCACTGGAATAAAATGTGTAAAACACAGCTTGTCCTATTTTCTCAGTGTTTGGTTTCAATAGATAGATAGATAGATAGATAGATAGATAGATAGATAGATGGATAGATGGATAGATGGATAGATAGATTCATAAACTATTTGGCTCCATCTAGTGTCTGAGAGAAGTCAAGACAGCAGAGTTTGGACAACAAAGCAAAACCAATACACTATCAGACACAAACGCGGTGCATTTTTGAAAACACTGAGAATTATAAATTATGCTTTTCATATTTATTATGCTTTAAACTTTATCCAGGAAGAGAGTAAGGGACAGAGGAAATTTGAAGTATTAGTTTGTATTAGGAGGTGGAGTAGGAAAAGGATGACAAATAGCAAGAAAAGGGAAAGAGAAGGAGTGAAAAGGGTAAGAGAAGAGGGAGGCAGCTCAAGTTAAACAGCAAAATATGCAGAGGCAGTGCGGGTGTTTAAACAGACAGAAGCAGTAGGAAGTGGGATGGAAGTGTCTTGTAGCAAAAACAATCAAGGAAAGATGTGGTGGGTGGATAAGAAGAGGCTGCCGACCTTCATTGCAGGGGCAATAAATGCTGCTGCCGCCGAGGTCGAATCCAAGAGGGGGAGAATACAAATTATAGTGAGAGCAGCAGTGCGTCATCTGGATGTCGAAGGGCTGACGTGGGAAGAAGTGAGGGATGAGCTCCAAGTTAGTTGAGTCAGGACTCACTCTGTTAGGGTTTGCAATATGCTCAACATAAGAGAGAGAGAGGGGGAGAGATTAAAAGAGCTTTTGCGGGAAAGGGGAATCAATGAGAGAAATGGTCAAATGTTATTACAAGAACGTCATCTAAAGGAATTTCATCCGCTGCAGGAGAAACCAGGGCTAGAGGATTTAGGTTTCAGCATCTCTGGTTCACACTGCAGTTCAGTAGGTGGCGGTAATGCACCATTAATATTGGTTGCCAACCGCCGATAAAAACCAAAGAAGAAGACGAAGACTGAGAAGCCCATAGACATGGAGAAGCCAGGAAAGCAAGGGAAGGGACCACCAGGAAGAGGAGGGAGAAGGGAGGGACGTCTGAGTGTTATTTACAAGAAACGAAACTAAACATTACTGACCAAAAGGGAAAAACAGTTTCTGTCAGTTCATAGAGAAAGATAGTACAGACAACGTTGACATCTCTACGGGTAAATCTGCAGTTTACTGATCTTATTGAGACGCATTTTAGAAGGATAACGTTACAGCAAAAGTTTAATATAGCGATAAGTGACTAGTGAAATACTAGTGAAATTGTCGTGTTTTTTTTTTTTTAGTTCGGGCTGTTCTGAGACCGCCATGTTTCATGTTTACGTATAACATTTGGCATTAAGTTGACACAATGTCGGGTTTCAGAGCCTCACTGCTGCACCAGGACCAGTTTAAAATGCGTGATGATCAAATTTGGTGTGCCAGTATAGTTACTGCCTTGTGTTTTCAGATCCTCTAAGCTCTGTGATATTCAACTGGATTCAACTGAAATCAAAGTACATCTGTATCAGAAAGGCCAGAGGTAAAACAAGTTTTATCCCCCCAGTTGTCAGACTCCTCAACAAGGAGACAGCTATCTGTCACTGTGCTGCATGTGTTTTGTGCAATTTATACTTATGCAAGTAATAAAATAAATTCCCATTTCTGTGGTATAAAATATTGTATCATACAGTTATTGTTGTGCAACTCTGGTTCAGGTTCAAGGTTCAAAGCTTTTGCCACATACCTTTATGGTGGTACAAAAGTGCAGTGAAATGCGTGGTGGCTTGCTCTGAATCTAAAGTTGCAAAGGAAAAGGGGGTTAAAGCAAGGAGGTAATACAGAAAAATACTACAAGAACTAAAAATAAAATGAACAAATAATAAAATAAATATATAGACAATATGCCAATGTAAAACTAAACAATAGAAAGCCAAGTATGTATGTACATGTGCAAAATGAATGTGCAATGTAAAAACCAGAGTGCAAAAATCCTACAATACCACATATTTGAGTGGGCACAAAAGAATGTGCAAGTTATGCAAATGTACAGTCATTTATTGGTTGGTTGTGTGTGAGTTTAATGTCCTCATGACCTGAGGATAGACGCTCCTCCTGACCCTCTCTGTCTGGGCCATGTGACTGCAGAGGCGCTTGCCTGACCTCAGCAGTCTGAACAGTGAAGGGGTGGGGAGTGTTGTACTGGAGGTCCGCTCGGCTGACCGTACCACCCTCTGCAAGGCATCCGAGAGGAGCAGTTGCCGTACCAGGCAGCAGTGCTCCCCGACAGGATGCTCTCTATGCTCTCTTCCTGACCAAGGTGTCAGTGTGTAATGTCCATGTCAGGTCCACTTGAGTCTGCTCACCCTCTCCACTGGGGCCCTGTTGATCCTGAGGGGGGTGCAGGTATTCTGCTGCATCCTCCTGAAGTCCACAACCAGCTCTTTGGTCTTGCAGACGTTCAGGATGAGTCCATGACTCCACCTCATCCAGGTAGGCCTTTTCATCGTTGTTAGTGATCAGGCCTACCGTGTCGTCTGCAACCTTCACAGTGGTGTTGGAGCAGTATGTGGCCACGCAGTCATCTGTGTAGAGGAAGTACAGCATGATGCTTCCGTGTTAAGGGTGATGGTGTTGGAGGTACAGCCTCCCACTCTCCCCACCTGTGGTCTGCCAGTTAAAAAGTCCGGCACCGAGTCGCAGAGGTGCTGGGAGGGAGGTGTTCAGTCCAAGGTCTCTGAGCTTGGCCAGCCTGGGGGGGTACTATGGTATTGAAAGCTGAACTGTTGTCAATAAACAGCAGTCTCACATAGTTCCCCCGGCCGATGTTGAGGTGGGATAGGGTGGTGTGTAGGACGTGTGCTACACGTTGCTCTGTTGGGGTGATAGGCGAACTGTAGTGGGTCTAGATTGCTGGGAAGGGAGGAGCAGATGAAGTCCTTGATTAGCCTCAAAGCACTTCAAAGCACTCCTCTCAAAGCAGACCACGGAGGTCAGGGCTACAGGGTGGTAGTCATTCAGACAGGCTGGGTTGGTGGACTTGGGCGCAGGGACAACTCTGCGTGCCCATATGAATCTCTTTGACAGTGCTGGCTGTGTTTCGTCGTTTATGTAGGAAAGGATGCACTGTTGCATGCTTCTGGCAGCTGAGTTTAGCTTCTAGTGCTCAGATGGTTGGTTGTCTTGGAGTTAAAATAATTTTGATTTAATAGGTGTGACGTAGTAGTGACAGAAGCCCTGACCAGCGCTTTCCACATGCATCTGTTTCGTGCTACTAGCTAAAACAAAACAGGTGGTTAAATGTGGGTTCCAAACCCCAGTACCCGCTTGAAATCCAACCTCATGATAGAAAGGAGGTGATATTCTAAAATTCCTTTGTGCCCATGTGGTATTGTAGGATTTATATTCCATTTCAATTTCACTATGTATTTAAAGCCTCTTCTCTATATTCCTCTACCCTACTCTAGACATGGCCTCAGCCAGCAACGTCCTGTATGAAGAAAACTTAACATGTCCTATCTGCCTGGATATGTTCATTGAGCCTATCTGTACTCCATGTGGCCACAACTACTGCAAGGTCTGTATCACAGAGTACTGGGCCCACAGTGACCTGACTCAGTGCCCAATGTGTAAGGAGAGTTTCCTCAGAAGACCTGTGATTTGCGTCAACACAGGACTCAAAGATATCGTGGAGCAATTCAAGAAGATGAGGGTGAAAGGTAGCAATGAGTCCCCCGCCAAACCAGGGGAGGTGCCCTGTGACGTCTGCCCTGGGGTGAAGCTCAAGGCTTGGAAGTCTTGCCTGGTGTGTCTGGCCTCTTACTGCCACTCTCACCTGGAGCCTCATCAGAGAGTCACAGCCTTGAAGAAGCACCAGCTGATTGACCCCGTGGAGAACCTGGAGGACTGGGTGTGTGAGAAGCACAACAAGACGTTTGAGCTCTTCTGCAGGAGCGACCAGATGTGCGTTTGTGTCATGTGCTTGAAAGACGACCACGCGACACATGAAACTGTCCCTTTGGAGGAAGAGTTCGGCTACAGGAAGGCTCAGCTGGAGACAATGATGTCGAAAATAAAAAATATGGAAAAAGCCAAAAACAGGAATATTTGGGAAAAGAAATACTCAAATGAACGGAGCAAGAAAGATGCAGAGAAAGAGATAGCAGACGTTGTTGAAGTCTTGGCTGCGTTGGTAGACTCTGTGCACAAAAACCAGACTAAGCTGATTGAATTGATTAAGGAGAAGCAGCAAGTAGCAGAGAAACAGTCTGAAGACTTCATCACCGAGTTGGAGCAGGAAATCACTGAGCTCCAGAAGACAAGAACTGAGCTGGAGCAACTCTCACACACTGGGGACCCCTTACGCCTCCTGCAGAGCCTCCCATACCTCTGTGTCCCTGCACAAACTGAGGACCCCCTGTCCCTCTCCGGCCCTCCATCCACCAAAGGCCATCTATGTGTGGAGACGATGAGAAAAGCAGTGGCTCGGCTGGAAGAGACACTCAGTAAAGAGACGGAGAGCCTTATCAGAGAAGGCAAGTTGTACATTGCCTCTAAGGCCGATAAAAAAGCCGATACAGTTAACAAGCAGATGACGACCATCAGTAAAGAGGTGGAGAGTCTGCCTCAGGACAAGCTCATGATGATCCAGCAATGTTTTGCAGTGGATGTGAGTCTGGACGCCGACACAGCATTCCCCAAACTCACCGTGTCTGCGGATGGGAAACAAGCAGGGTGGGCCCTTTTCCAAGAGGTCCCTAACAACCCACGAAGATTTGAACATCAACCCTACGTCCTCGGGAAAGAGGGCTTTTCCTCAGGCAAGTTCTACTATGAAGTTCAGCTCCATCATGAGACAGGCTGGATTCTGGGAGTGGCCAGAGAGTCCATTAATAGGAAGAAGATGTTTTTCTTTTTCACCCCCGAGGAGGGATGCTGGACTGTGACTGGGAATTACAGCCGATATGAGGAATTTCATTTCATTAATACTGACCCTCCTCTGCCCCTGTACCTGCGACAGAAGCCCAAGAAGATCGGTGTGTTTGTTGATTATGAAGAAGCAGAGGTCTCCTTCTATGACGTGGACTCCAGGGATCTGATGTACTCTTTCAATGGCTGCACCTTCACTGAGAGAGCACCGACGCTAAAAGCTCTTTACTATTCTTTGACTGGCAGTTCCATAAGCAGCAGGCCGAAGCTCTACCCTATTATCGGCATCCTCAATAGTGATAACCCGAACGGTTCACTCACTATCACTCCTGTAGACCACACAAATTGAGTTAAGAAATGCACTAGGGAGGTTATTATGCAACTTTCATCAAAAACTTACTTCATCTCATGAGCTCAGCATCAGCTCTATCAACAGTATTGTGTATTATGCAGCTGCAATATTGTAACACAAGGGCAACAAGACAAGACTCATGCAGCATTTGATTTTAGCTTTGTAATAATCATAATCAAAATAATCATCAAAATAATCACAACTTATTTTTAAAAGTAAAATATTTTAGGTATTTAAGTATATGGCAGTAATATCACTAACATGATGGCTGGTTATGTGTTTCATTTGGAAACGGTGTATAAAAAGGTAAGAAAGACTACAAACTAACTCCAGTCCTGTAGTTGAGACGGCTGTTTTTCTGCCAGTTTTGCCCAGAGCATCAGTCAAGGTTTAGCTTTGTCAAAACTTTCAAGGTACACAATGGATCTGTCAAACTTGGTACTAGGTTTTACTGTGTTATCACATGGACACAAAGGAAATGGATAGATTAGAGTAGAATAGAATAGTTCTAACTAGTTTTGTATGTATGGGCACATACTGCAATACTGCTGTCTGACCAGCAGATGGCACCATGGTAAAATAACTGATGTTCTGGTCTGTCGCTGAGGGAACCCAGGAGCAGACACTGTCATCATGGGATCCCGATACCATCACTTTCAAAGAATACCATATGAGAAAAAACCTGATGCTATCTTCTTTTGACATTGTGATATTTTTTCATTTATTATTTATTTTGCTTGGATTGCTTGGGGAATACTTGGATCAGTATTAAAAAAAGTGAAAGCTTTCACTACCCTTAATATAACACTTTAGCATTACTGCACCTTGGGTGAGAATCATTACCTACAATGTAAAAAAACATAATGTTTTGAATGCACCTTAAGTCCTTGTGATAAAAATGGTTCTCATCTATCCATATATCCATAAGAGTAAAACATTAACAAATGCTGGTATGCTTGGCAATAATGTATTTGATAAATGAGCTTGAACACCAAATGTGTCTTAAGACTTAATTTTGTATTATGCAGCTACAATGTTTTTCATTAAAAATGTATTTCTTACAATTTAGCTCATGTCACGTCATTTTTTACCTTTTATATACCGAGCACTCTTGCTCTTTTTTCCCAGCATCACATTGCTTCACATTTACGCAGTCCACACAGATTTAGGAGATTTAAGTGCCTTGCTCAAGGCCAGGGAATAAGTGCTGATTTATTTGTCTTGTACAGTCATCAAGCTGGCAAAAACAAGCACTGGACATAAGACAATGGGCAGAAGTGGATTTAAGGCAAAATACAGCACAGACAGAAGAGTAACAGATTACTGGAATGATGATGAATGAATGAATAAAAACCTTAATAACACTTCAAAATCAGTGTTAGAAAGTATTCTGTACAATGATAAAACAAATAAAAGCCACTAGCCACTAAAGTGACCAATGCAAAAACCTGTGAATTAGAATGTGGTTACAGAAATAAAAATGACACTAATCAGATTACAAAAGAGTTTTCAGTAATTAGATTAGCAGAGATGTTTCAGAGGGGAGTGATGGTCCACTCTGTGTGTTTCTGTCGAGGGGAACTTTAGCCTGCGGACTATTTATACCTCAACTGTCTGACTGACTGGCGCCCAGGGGACTGGGACGCTCTGTGTGTGTGTGTGTGTGTGTGTGTGTGTGTCTGTCTGTCTGTCTGTCTGTCTGTCTATCTTCAGTATGTATAGATGGGGAGATTTCTTTAGGATGGTATGTGTGTGTGTGTGTGTGTGTGTGAGAAAGAGAGAGAGCGATCTGGAAGGTCATCAGCAATTATAACTATGAATTAGTCTCTCTCTCTCTCTCTCTCTCTCTCTCTCTCTCTCACACACACACACACACACAAATGCAGGATAACACTGGAGTGTGAACATACACATACATGGATACATAAGAATTACATAACAGAAGGAAGTTACAAAGCAGCACACAACAAGCAGGTGGCAGAGACCCTCCTGAAAGCAAGGCAAATGACAAGTAGTACCAATGATCTCGTATCAGTTACTAAACTGATAACATCTATCAAAACCTGTAACTGTCAATCAGGAATATCAGACAACGTTGGCAGGTTTGGCAGTCCTTCCCTAGAGAGGGAACTCCAGATACACGACTGAGGACTTTGACATTAAAGTGGAGACATTAAACGCCATTAGAATAACCAGACTACTGTACATTGTACCCGAGTCACTGTCCCTTTTCTCCCTAAGCTTCAAGTTCAAGTAGAGCCCTCCCCAGACGGCATTAGCTGAGGTCTGACAATTATAATTATTACATGAGCACGTCCGCCAAATACTGCCTTCAAATTCTGTCCATGCAGCAAAACTGATGTGAAAATATCGTGATATGATATTTTGTCATATATATATGACAACCCATATATATAATACCCATACTTGCAAATGCACAATATAAGATAACACACTTGTGCTTAACAGGAATTAATACAGGTAAAGACTAAAAGGTATAGCAATAAAATCTTAGGAAAAGTGTAGAAAGATACAAATTAAAATAGAATATATAAATTACGTTCAACAATGGATAAGGTGTTTGAATCAAGAGGAGAAAGTTTCTGTTAACAGACCCAGTGGTGATATTAAAGCTTTGGAGAGGGATATGAAGGCTTTATACTGACGGGCATGAGGTAACTAACCGTCACTTATCAGTTATCCGGAGAGTACTTCATGTTTATGGTTATCGTGAACGCGCCTCGGAGGGAGGCAGGCGCGGAGGAGAGGTACGTCGCGGCGGCACGCTTCACCGTCGTGACGTCACGGGAGCGCCCGAGCACTGGGGAAGCCACTGGTAGAGCTGGCGAAGACGGAAAAGAGGGAAAGACAGACAGATAGACAGGTAGAGATAGAGCGAGACAGATACACACAGAGACACAGAGGATCGATACGGAGGATTTTGCCTCGACTAACCGTCTACACGAGCCGTGACTCGGTGATTTGACGACAGCAGACTAACTGAAGACGATACTGACTGGCCTTTTTAAACTGCTTATTTCACAAGCGAGGATACTACTGCTGAAGTGAACTGGCAGACCTTACAGCCGCAGTGAGTATCTGGAACTTAGCTGGCAGTCTCGTGCGTGTGCGTGTGTGTGCGCGCGCGTTTGTATGCAAGCATGTATTTGTGAGCGTGTGTGTGTATGATTTATGTATGTGTGTATGCAAGCATGTACAGATTTGTGTGTGTGTGTGTGTGCGTGCGTGTTGTATTTTGACCATCACATGTGTACGTCGTGTTTGCGTGCCTCAGTGGAGACGTGTTTCATCAACAGTGTAGAGTAATAGTAATAATAATAATGATAATACTCATAGAATTTAATACTCCTACAATTTACTCCTACACATTGCGCACTTAGCTCGCCCAGTGGTTTCAGGTCAGTCGTGAGACCTGAAGGGCTGTGTTAAATGTCTGCCGTAGTTCCAGTGAGCAATGTCTCCACGACCATTACGATGCCAAACGACGTGCTGCAAGGTTTCCTCAGCATTTGGAGAAAAATAAATAAACCCCATTGACTACGGATAGGAACGACCCCGGAGGTAATAACAGTGTGTCTGGTCTGTAGTCCAGTTGGCCACAACCTCTAAATGCGATTATCAATCTGTTCACTGTGTAGGAGGCGGCGGGTGAAGTGCAGTTGACATCCTCAGTCTTTCAAAGCCAACTAACCGCTACAATATTCCTATAGCGATGTATTGTGTGTCTGTGGTACTCAGTAGTGACTTTACAGTGACCTTATCATGCTTAATGGTGTTTTGGTCTCCTAAGGTATGACTAGTATATTCCTATAGGTACTTGTGTGTCCGTGGTACTCAATAGTGAGTTTATAGTAACGTCATCTTACTTTGTGTGCCGTTGGTAGTTAGTATTACGTTTATAACGACCATATATTGAATGGTGTTGTCTTCTGCTGTATCGCTATAATATTAACCCATACGGATTTACAGATTTGCAGTGATATTCCTAATAGGATTACTATAGTTCTTTTAATCCGGATGTTTGGGCACAAACTTTTCTCCGTGTCTGAACTGATGAATGTTAGTATTTTGAGGCTGCCACGGCTTGTCAGGAAACTGCTGTTAACGTAGCCAGTCCTGTCCGGTCCTCTCAGCTGACAGGCTATATGCGGAGCCAAGACTGCAACAGCATTGAGCAACACGTATACGACAGTGTTGATAACAGCATCTTGTAAATAAACCGAGAGGTGAAATCTGCGACGTGTTCCGCATGCACGGGACGCTGGGATTCCCGCTGTGTCCGCCCACAGCTCCACAGACGTGCACCGCCCCTCCAGGAGCGCGGAGTCAGCGAACAAGCTCCCTCCTCCCAGAAGGTTTCTTGTAAACATTGGACCCTTCCACGAACACTGCCAGAGTTAGGGGTTCAATTCCTTGTGTAGGTAAAGAGTTGGAGCAAGGCACTTACATTGCCTGGGTTAGGGGTTCGATTCCTACTGTTTTAGAAGTGATTTTATTGATTACTTTTAAGGCCTAGCATGGCCTGGCCCCTAATTATCTTTCTGAACCTCTGACCCCTTTTGAACCTGAGATCCTGAGGAGTCCTTCTGGTTGTTCCAGTGTCCAGACTAAAGGTTAAAGGTGAGCAGGTTTTTGCCTGAGGAGCTGAGGGTGGCCGAGTCAGTATCATCTTTTAAATCACTTCTTAAATCCTACTTTTATGTCAAGGCCTTTCTGTGTCTTTTCATTCATTTCCCCCCTGGTGCCTTGTCTGTTATTTATTTATTCCACTTATCCACATGGCTTGGACATTTTTAAAAAAATGTATTTACCATTTTTTACATCATTATCCTGTATATTTTATTGATATGTATAATTTGTTCATTTTTATTTTCCTTCGTTGTGAAGGACTGTGTAACTTTTATTTTGTAACTTTCTTTATATAAAGAAAGATTACATTTTACGTTAGGACACTTTTGATGAATGCCTGCAACAAATGGCATATGTCATGTTGAACAATTTAACCAGGCATAGATTCCTATTAGCATTAAAGCCTTGGCACATGAACAGTGACCCCAGATCAGGTTGGACATAAGGTTGTGTCTAGTCTACTAAAAAGAATCGCTTCCTGTCAGCATATCTGTGTGTCTAGTTTGGGACACCAGACATTTGTGTTACTTTGCAGCACCACATCTGTTAGTATACACACACAAAGTTAGTATAATGTGTACTCACCTTTCACCATGTTTAGGATGTTGTTGGGGTCACAGTGAACCCTCCTTCTCAACTTGCTTCATCCTTACTTTACCTGGGACGTTGACTCAACACACTGGGCAGTTAAAAAGGTGCTATGTATGTATGGGCGGGGCTGTATTCACCCCTGGGTGCTGCCTGCCCACTACAACTGCAGTCTTTCACTGTTGGCCACAGTTTTACTGAAGCATTTGGGGTGCAGTGCCTTGCTCAAGAGCACTTCAGTTATAATGGTTTGAGGATTTGAGGAGTTTTTTTTTTTGTTGTTTATTTCCCCTGCCCAGATTTTCTTGTCCAGCCTGGAGATTCAGACTTACAACGACAACGTTCTGTCCACAAGCTCACTTTCCTAGCTGTTAGCCGCTACACCTGGCACACTTAGTGTTGTGGCTGCCTGGCTTGGTATTAATTGTCAAGTCTCAACAGTACATTTTCCATATTCGTTATGAGGGCAGCAGCCAAGATTAGATAAGTACAAGTTTATTGCTCCCAGGGTGCAGTGTGTGTGTGTGAGTATGTGTGTGTGTGCGTGCATGCATGCATGCAAGTACGAGTCTATATCTGTTTTTGTGTGTCCGAGTGTGTTTGTGTGTGCATGGATGCATGTGCTGGTGTGGGTCAGTAGTTTTTTGCTGTGTGTGTGTGTGTGTGTGTGTGTGTGTATGTGTGTGTGTGTATGTGTGAGAGAGAGAAATTGTGTGTTTGTATGCGCGCTTTGTTTGCACAACCTGCATCCAGGATTAATTTCCTGTGGCACACAATAGACTGGAGCCGATTCTGTCTCGGTCTTATCAGCGTTGTGCTTTCCAGCATCTGAACTGTATTATGTGTCTTATCTCTGATGGGACAGGTGGCAGGGAGTGCAGTTACAAGTAGCACAGTAGCTCTGATAAGCCCAAATCCATATCATCTGTATCTTGCAGAGACATCTTCCCCCCTAACAAGTATTTAGTGTTACAAACAGCTAATATTTTCTCCCAAGTGTAGATGGGGGGAAAAAATTTGCAAGTTTGACTACTCCAATATCCAGTATGATCGTTTTTGGAAATTTCAATATGATTTTTTGGCTAACATTATTGTTCTAATCGTCTAGTGGGCTGTCAGTTTGAACCCCTGGACAGGACTGCCCCCTCCCTTCCCTCAACAGCTACTCTCGAGGTGAGTTTTTAGGGGAAGGGAAGTCCTCGCTAGTCACGACATACCACAAGTGTCCAACAGAAACAGAGTAATAACATTCATGATGTGTTTTTAAGAGCTTTGATCCCGGGGGGAGGAGATGAAATGTGTCAAATTCGGCTTCCGTGCAGAAACACCAGCCAACTAAGTACAGGTTGAGTGGAGTGTGACAGAGAGACAGAGAGAGACACAGACAGACAGACAGACAGACAGACAGACAGACAGACAGACAGAGAGAGAGAGCATCAGGGAGACAAGTGAGATAGAAATTGAAAGCGTGATAGAGACAGAAAGAGAGAAAGGAGGGATTAGAGAGAGCGAGGACAGGGAGGTAAGACGGAGAGAGATGGGATAGAGAAAAGAAGGAGAAAAAAAAGCGTGTGTGCGAAATACATGTGTGAAGTATTTGAATGAAAAGATGTCCATCTGTCATATTAGGTAACTGGAAAGATGGCTTTCATTCTTCGCACTTCTGTTTAATGCCAAGGAGTAGTTGATACCTCTCAGCATGTCAGCTCAGTGATGATGTCACTTCATCTGGGTGTTGCTTCTCGGTCTGTGGCTCTGTTGGGCCATTGACAAATTTTGAAGCCCGTTCTCTGCTCTGCCAGCACATACTGTGTACCCACCAACACACACACACACACACACACACACACACACACACACACACACACACACACACACACATACAGTGTAAGTACTTGTCATTCAGCCATGAGGACCTTCTTGGTATCCTAGTGTGATATTCTAGGATTTTATGAGGCTTAAGACAACATTGTGTGCGTGCGTGTGTGTGACAGGAAAGAGAGTGTGGAGGAAAGATGAGATGTTGGCGGTAACAGTACAGGTTTGGTACAGGATGAAACACAGGGCACAGCGTTTCCTGTGGAGGTTTCTCGGAGACACGGTGGAGTTGGGGTTATTTTGGTTTCCCAGGTTTTGCTCCTGGGCCCCGTTCCAGGATCAGTTGCAGTAGGTGTTTCGGTTTTTAGAATGGTTCATATTTGGATGTTTATGTCATGATGTAATCGCTCCACCCCGCTGCTACCGGAAAGTCAATTCCAGAGGGAAAGTCCTCATACGCATTCACGTTATCCACAGCTATTCTAGTGCACATTGTTTCCAGTTTATCCACTGAGGTGCAAACATACAAAGTAAAATTAAAAAACTATGATACTCCCTAAAAAAAATAAAATGAAGGGTACAAGCATGTGTACCTAGTATGTTCTCACCAGCCAGAAAACTACATATCCTATGGAGCAATGTGGCGATGTGTAGACCAGAGATACAAGGGCTGTGTGATGACGCCCTCACACGCAGCAAACGTTGTCGTGTGTTAGATGTAGACAATCGATAAAATATGTTATCCTAAAATAGAGTTGGACAGAAATGGAGAAAAAGATAACTTGTATAACAACATTGTGATTCAACATAAAGTCTAGAAACTGGTGGTAAGACAAAGTTACTGTTTTTAGCTGTCATGAGTGTGGAAAGAAATATCTGCTATCGAGGGTTTGAAGTTTTTTTTTCCCGGCACCAGTCTGACATCAAACTGAAGTCTGTAAGGATAATTGTTGCAATTGCAATCAGAGATACCCCAATCAGGTTCTTGGTGGCTGATGCCGATTACTGCTGTTGTAACAGTGTGATCGGCTGATCACCAGTCGCCAACTGAAGTGATGCCTTTCACCTGGATTTTCTACTAACAACACATCATGTAAAAGTGCACAGCAAGAATAAACATATAGACATATTTCAATATAGTGCTATGTTTAACAAATTGTTCTCATGTCCGCGTGAAATGTCTGCCATAATGTGTGTGTGTGTGTGTGTGTGTGTGTGTGTGTGTGTGTGTGAGTGAGAGAGAGAGAGAGAAAGAGAGCTGGCGGGTCTATGCAACGATCGGACAGTCAGAGGCTAGCATCTGCTGTATCTCATGATGCGAACCTAGTCATGTGTATGTGAGTGTGTGTGCTTGTCTCTATTCATGTGACCCCCCCCCACCCCAAACTTTAGAAAACACAAGACTACACAGTGTACGGTGGTTTCCAAGGGGTGTGTGTGTGTGTGTGTGTGTGTGTTGGCCTCTTTTTTTTTTCTTTTCCTTGTAAGATAAATTGACACTAGCTTGAATAGAAAAATTGCTAACAAGCGAGTAAGGTTACCATACCTGTGATATTAAAGCTTCTGAGGTATCCTAGTATCAAAAGTATCTTGAGTTCACGTTACCTATGGGCTAGTAAGTAAGTAAGTAAGTCAACTTTATTCATAAAGCGCCTTTCGAAACAAGAGTTACAAGGTGCTGTACAATGAAAACGTTAAGGAAAATAAAATTAAATAGGTTAGAAACAGGAAAACAGAAAGTAACAATATAAGGACATTAAAACTGCACAGAAGGCAAACACACATTATAAAACAAAGCGGTTACGAAACAGGTGCGTTTTTAACAGCTTCTTAAAACTATCCGCTGACTGACTAGCTGGTGTGGGTGGTGTGAATATATGAAAAACTACATGCTGTTATCCAAATTTTTGAAGTTTGAAGACAAGATAGTAAAAGAGCTCGCTCGCTTGTCAGTTTGTGTCATTGGCTTCTGGACCTCGGACCGCTCTGAGCTTTGACTACAGCAAGTAAACTTAGTTTCAATATTTGCCAGTACTACCATGGTGATACCGCTTGATATAATACTCGGTCTGGTGTAATAATGTGGGGTGAATTGTGGTGTTTTGATTGTGGCTACAGTGACAATTTGGGACCTTCTGGACAGAAAAGAGAGCTTGTAACTTCTGGTCTTAATCCCCGCTGGAGGTATCTTGGCAGGGGAAGTGAATGAGACATGCTGTCCCTTCTTCCCTCAGCCTAGTTGACGTGCCTTTAAGCAAGGCACGCGGCCACCATCTGCTCCAGTGGAGCTGCTCAGTGGCCAGCAGTAGAAGACTGAGTTTGTACTGAGGAAGCTCCCTGGTGTGGACGTGTGGAGCTGAACGAATGTGAGGCAGGTCGTGGCTGATAAAGGACATGTGTGCACCGCATATCTTCCCTGGGTAAATAAAGGTTGGAAAACCGGCTTGTAGTTTCCAACAGTATTGGATTGGATTGTACATTATCTACAGGTCAGTAGGTCCACAGTGGAGGAGGGAATTCACTGACTCGCTTTCCCTCTCATAATGGTGTGTGTGTGTGTTCAGTGACGTGATCACTCATGGTCATTGATGTGCATGTGAGCCTTTCTGTGTGTGCGTGTGTGTGTGTGTGTGAGAGTGTGTGTGCATTTGTATGTGCGTGGGTCTGTTCATTTGTCTGCTTGTGTATGTTACAATGTGTGTTTCTGTCTGTCCACATTTGGGTTTTCTGTTTTTTGGGCTGTGTGTGTGTGTGTGTGTGTGTGTGTGTGTGTGTGTGTGTGTGTGTGTGTGTGTGTGTGTGCATGCACGTGCCCGTGTCTGTCTATATATCTATCTCCCTATGTGTACGTGCATAAATGTATGTGCATCCTATATATGTGTTTTTGCAGTGTGTGTGTGTGTGTGTCTGTGATAGGCAGGGTCCTGGTCTGTTTTGTGTCCAGGTGTGTGCTCTTGGCCTGAGGGGAGGGAGAACAGATGGCCCCTGTCTGAGTGTGTGTGTGTGTGTGTGTGTGTGTGTGTGAGTATGTTTTTGTGTGTGTGTGTGTGTGTGTGTGTGTGGCTGTAACTGACTGGCTGTCAGTACCATCTTCCTGGCCAAAGATCTGTGCCTAACAGAACATGGGTTGGAAAGCTACATGACTGCAGGGCTGTTCAAGATCTGGTCGGGACCCAAAGTTGGGTCACAAGAAGATTAAAACTGGCCAGCGGGGCTGCACAGTTAATCAGACAAATACTGAAATCATATAATGTTGACTACTGCAATTTCCAAACTGAGGCTGCATTGGGAAACATGTTTCAGACAACCTCCCAAACAAGGTACTCTGGGTTGTGTTGAATCCCTGAAGGACAAATCAAATTAACATGTCTGAAATCTTTCAAACTTTACCAACCCCTGTGAATGTTTTTGTAACTTATTGAAGTGCTGAAAAAGAAATGAGGTAGAAAAATCAAAATTTCTATTTTGCTGCCAATATGCTTTGTCAGTATCATGCAGCTCCAGCTACCAGATCACTGTGGGGGGACACAGATATGAAACAGACAGTCGTATCCAGAGTGTCATGCCAGATAATGGAGGAAGCAAGTATGCCTGTGATCTCTGAATGGTCATGTATAATAGAGAAGTGCTGGTGAAGAAGAGAGGGAGAGCCAGGGAGGAAATATGTTGACAGACGTTTTTTTATGCATGGTGACTATTTAGGTTGAGCTCATTTCAGCTCATTTCAACAGTAATGGGAGAGTCTGGATCATATGGCCTGCGTGTGTGTGTGTGTGTGTGTGTGTGTGCGTGCGCGCAGCAGCTCGTGTGTCCACTGACCTGAGACATTACTATCTCCTAGGATACACGACTGACTGACTTGCTAACTAATTAAAATTGCTGCTTTTTTCTGTTCTACAGTAGAGAGTGATGAGGTTGTGAGGATGTTCCATCATGATCTCAGGTCGGTTATTTACAAGGTTTCATTGACCAAATTGACTTAACCAGTTGAATTGGTAGAATGAACTAAACACAGTGGGGGGTCTTTTCATGGTGTTGATGCTTTATTTAATAGCATTACATTTCATTTACATGTTTGGCTCTTATCCAGATTGACTCATATGATGAACAGGAATAGGACGGATTGGCATTGTTTTTATTATTTATATTTATTTTTTTATTATATTTATTTATTTTAGAATTTTCCATTTCCCCCCCACATTATTTTCACAAAACTGGAAATAACATAACTAAAATAACAAGATTGAACCGCCTGAATCAAAGAAACCATTGGAATATTCTATTTTTAAAACATGTATTTCATACAGCAGCTGTAGCCTACTGATTATCTGCCTCTATGAGCAATACATTAAACTGAAACATTAATCTAAAAAGGTATGTCATGGGGGGGGGCTCATGCATTCACACTAACTGGAGATTCCTTTCCATTCATTTTCTATGATGAGAGAAAATCAGCTGATGTTAACCACGGTCGCCTCATGTCTTTATTTGGTGCCTTGCAAAAGTCGGGTGCCACTGAACGTTGGGGCAACATTGCCCATCAGCAGCCATTCATACAGCTGAGAGACAAAGCAGAGTGATCATCTGATCAGACACATCAGGTGATGCTGCTGTCAGGTCAGACACAGGCAAAGCTTTCTCACAGCAGTCTATGGATTGTGAAAATAACAGCCAGTTTCATTGTTTTCTTGTTCCTCCCTCTCAGAGTGTGTGTGTGTGTGTGTGTATGTGTGTGTGTGTGTGTGTATGTGTGTGTGTGTGTGTGTGTGTGTGTGTGTGTGTGTGTGTGTGTGAGTCCAAAGGGTCCAACATTTATCAGTATAGAGGAACACACTGACTATTGGCCAGTAAGTTCTTTAGTTAACCTACTGCTGTGTGATGAGAAGATTCATCTGGCTTGTAGTTAGTTTGTTAGGTTGGTATGTGTTCTTGTGTTTTTTTACCTAAATTGCAATATATTTATTTCTATTGTTCTCTAAATCTCTCTCTCTTTCTCTCTCTCTCTCTCTAGGTGATCCCACCATCCCAGGCCTTGTGGATTAAATAGTTGCCTTTATCTCTGTCAGATTACTGTTATACTGTTGAAGACTGCTCACTAGTAAAGCCAATGGATTACACCGATGGAACGGCCCTGATCACAACTCTGCCAACACTGAACCAGGATATTTCAAGTCAAGACAGACCACAGTAGAAGACCGGAGCTGTATCATATTTAGCATTTCAGCTTTTTTTGGACAATCGTCTCTCATTTATCGTTTCCCTGAGTTGTTCCTGATCATTTTCCTGCCTTTTTTTGTGCAATTGTCACCAGCTTATTACCACAGAGCAGTGCTGTTCAAACCTACCTACCTGCTTTTCTAAGGACACCACTTGATTTTGTCGACTATTATATCCCCAGTTTAAATTTTGGAGTATTTTTTTCCAAGACACACTCCTTTTCTCTCTTCGTCTTACGCCCCATATTCTCTCACCATGTACAGTAGCTCCCGTTCCATCTCCAAGCTGGAGGCTGTGGGATCCAATGGTAACGGGTCGGTGTCCGGTAGCCCCGGTCGCTCCCCGCGCCTCCCGCGCTCCCCGCGCCTCGGACACCGACGGAACAGCAGCAACAGCTCCACCGGCGGGCTCACCGGCTCCAGTAAAACCCTTTCCATGGAGAACATTCAGTCTCTGAACGCCGCGTACGCCACGTCCAGTCCCCTGTACTTCCCCGACGCCGGCGACGACCCGGTGGGCCTCGCCGGGAGCATGGGCGGCGGGTTTAACCCCTCCCTGCCCAAGAGCACCATGACCCTGGGCAGGGCCGGGGCCAGGGTCGCCTACGGGGTCCGGGGGACCGTCATGGGGAGCAGTCCTAATATTAACAGTGGAGGAGGAGGAGGAGGTGCCATGCCCAGCGATGCCATAGCGTTTGGGGGGGAGATTCAGGGCCAGGCCGCTACGGTGCCCCACTCCATGAGACAGGTGACATTTCATTTCGTCATCTCTTAAACTGATGGTTGTCAACATGCCAGCAGCTTGTTGTCCTCACATCTCTACATGTTGTATGATCTCACAGGGCTTTTGATAGACGTATGACAGCAATTCACAATTTCTTTCACAAACCTCCAGTGGTGTTCAGGAGCATTTGAACTAACTGCTCTCAGTAGTGATACTTGCAAACAGGCAAAATCGTTTGTTGAGTATGTATGAAATATGACCACGGATACAAAATGATAATAATAATTACATAACTATCATAATAAGATTTCATTTTACTGGAGTCTCCTTTTGCGTGTTTATAGATGTGGCAGACTTTTCACCGTGGTTGTCAAGTGAAAGTAAAAATGTGGCGGCCAAACATTCCTGAACCCCTTCCTGAACTCCTGAACATATACAGGATTCTTCCAGCAGTCTGATTGTGTGTGTGTGTGTGTGGTGTGTGTGGTGTGTGTGGTGTGTGTGGTGTGTGTGGTGTGTGTGGTGTGTGTGTGGTGTGTGTTACCAGGTGAGGGATGGTGCCATGTCAGACCTACAGACACAGCTAAGAGAGGTGCTGAGAGAGAATGAACTTCTCCGCAGAGAGGTAAGGACACACACACACACACACACACACACACACACACACACACACACACACACACACACACACACACACAGCTCTCAAGAAAAAGAAGGATCCATTTATTTTTTGATTGCTTGTGAGTTCCTCTGTTTACTCCATCCAGATGTTGTGGAGTCCATAGCTGAGAGAGAGAGAGAGCTGTGAGGGAGGATCCTAATCACTCCAAATACTAAAACATTCATAATACTGTGCTTGTTGTTGTGTATCGGTGTCTTGTAGCTGGAAGCTAAAGAGTCCAAGTTGAGTTCCTCTATGAACTCCATCAAGACGTTCTGGAGCCCGGAGCTGAAGAAAGAGAGAGCGCTGAGGAAGGACGAAGCCACCAAGATGTCCGTCTGGAAGGAGCAGTACAGAGCGGTGCAGGACGAAACACAGGTAGGAATGAACGTGTGTGTGTGTGTGTGTGTGTGTGTGTGTGTGTGTCCAATTGTTTGGACTAGCTTGGATTAGCTTCGCTTAGAGCTTGGAGTTAAAGCTAACAAATGAAAACAGATCCAAGGAGTGATTTGTCATCCTGGCCAGGGTTGGGTTCGTTTTGAATTCATTTCATTCAGGAATTGGATTTTCGTCCAAATTCAACAAGTGGGAATCTGGTGGCATAACAAGATCCTCATCAAATCTATGAAAAATAATCTATAAAACAATGAGGGCTCATCACTATTACTATGTAACCTGAGCTTGCAAAGTAGAAGGTACACTGACACTGACGAGCCACACAGAAAGCATGAACCAAGCTGCAGTTTCCTTCCCCGAGCCTGAGTGATGATTTTATCGACTCTTCTGGTGGATTTGTCTTGTCGCTACAAGGCAGCGTTCAAGAACACAAATGAACTGGACTCCCTGGTTGGGGGGACTCCCAGCTGTCTGTCGGTTCAGAAGCCATCTGGAGGAGACGGCGTCGCGGCTAGTCTGGCAGCAGGCCGGACTATTACACAAGAGATCACACACACACACACACACACACACACACACTCACACTCACAGACACTTGCTCCCTCACATTCATTTACATGTATGAGTGAACACACTTGCTCACTGGGGTGAACATTCACACGTCGTCATTGTGAAACCAGTGATGGACAAGTCACTTCTCAGCACAGAACGGGCAGAAACGCTCTGTCCTCCTTCTGTTCATCCTTAAATAATCCCATTGATATTGTGGTCATCAGCAGACGCTCTTATCCTGCAGTACATGTGTGAGTTTGTTTGGTGCTGATGAAGCAGAATATGTGTGTGTGTGTGTGTGTGTGTGGTCACGTGTGTGTGTGAATTCCTTCAGAGCTACTGTACCGAGAGAAATGGTAAAAACGCAGGGAAGGGTGACAGGTTCACTCTCACTAGATATGTAGTCAGGTGTGTGTGTGTGTGTGTGTGTGCGTGTGCGTGTGCGTGTGCGTGTGCGTGTGCGTGTGCGTGTGCGTGTGTGTTCATCCAGAGTGATGTAGTGTGACAGTTAACAAAAGAACAGATGATAACTTGCTCAGTTCATCATCTAGTACACACAGAGTTCACACACACTCACTCACTCACTCACTCACTCACTCACTCACTCACTCACACACTCACTCACTCACTCACTCACACACACACACAAACGTGTGAGACAGAGACACATATATATTGTATAGGGAGTGATAAGACATGCCTAAACATGTAAGAACATATTTTTGTTCTCTGATGTGGTGATCTCTTTCTCTCTCTTTCTCTCTCTCTCTCTCTTCTACTCCCATCACACCCCTTTAACCCCAAGGCATCCTTTTGATTTCTTTTTCTCACTATCCCCTTTCGACTAGCTTTCTTTCTGTCCTCACTTTCTGTCTTTCTTCTTTCCCTTTCTCTTTCTTTCTCTTTTCTTCTCTTGCTTTTCTACACTCCCTCGCTCCTTTCTTTCCCTCTCTCTTTCAACTCTCTCTCTCTCCCCTTCTATTTCTGTCATCACTTGGTGAGTCAGCCTCTCGCTTTCTCTTTTCTCATCCCTCCCTCCTACCTTTCCTCCCTCCCTCTCTCTCTCTCCCTCCCTCTCTCTCTCTCTCTCTCTCTCTCTCTCTCTCTCTCTGCCTTCACTGTGTAAGAAATGGATTGTGTGTTACCTCCTAGTCATTTTGGGTCACACACACACACACACACACACACACACACACACACACACACACACACACACACACACACACACCAGGTCCCACACACACCCCAGCTGTGGAATGCACACAGTAAGTCAACCCCACCCTCTTTCCTTCCTTCCTTCCTTCTTTCCTCTCTACTTCCTCACTCATCCTCCTCCTCTTCTCTTTCAAGCTCAGCCTACTTTCCTTACCTCCTTTCCTCCCTCCCTCTCCTCCTATATCTGCATCCTTGCCTCCCTCCCTTCCTGTATTCCTGTCTACACTCCCTCCCCATTCCTGTCGTGACTCCCTTCCCTCTCATATCCCAAAAATGTGTCACCAAAGATTGAAAACCAAAAGAACAGGCTTTGCTCTCCACGTCGGTGTTGTCGGTACATGTTGCTGCGTCAGCCAGACCTCCCTTGTTCAACAGGATCCTTCTCAACGATCCGGGTAAATAAAGGTCCAAGTAATAAATTGTGACCTGTTCACATAAAGCTTTCACATTTGCTGTTCTAAACACCCGGTGTCAGGTCGGTATAGGTCTTCTCTGGCACACAGGAAGTGATGCGCTTACGTTTCCGGTTTATTGGAATAACAAGAAGAAGAACTGGGTAGTTGGCATGAGCAGCGATAGCCACCGTGGCTGAACAGACAGAGAAAAGAGCGCCACCTACAGGAACTCGAACTCCATCGACAGAAAACCCAAGAAAGAAGACAGTCACAGTCCTGGACACGCTGTTTGATTGACAGGTGATCTCTGGGACTCTTCATGGAGATCACCTGTCAATCAAACAGTAGAGCACAGGAGCACCACAGCAATGAAAGATAGAGACAGGACCCCCCCCCCCCCCTTCTGCTGGGTCACTCCTGTGTAATTTGTACTCCCACTTCCTCCCTCTATCGCTTGTTCCTGTCTTGTTTCACCTCCCTCATCCCGTCACATTTGTCTTTATCGCACTTTCCTCTTTCTCCGCCTCGCCGTCTCATTCTCACTGCTCTCTCTTTCTCTCCGTCTCGCCATTTCTTTCACTCCCACTGTCCTGTCTCCCCCTCTCTCTCTCTCTCTCTCTCTCTCTCTCTCACTCCCCGTCTACTCTTTCTCCTCTCTCCATCTGGGCCTGTGGAGAGGAAGTGCCATAGAGCTCAATTCAATAGAAAGGACACTCCTCACTTTACCAAACCTGTTGATATGAATAGGGATTCTCATTCTATTCAGTTTAGTACTATAGTCAGTGTTTGTCTTACAGCACTGTTACAGCTCCTGTGTGTGTGTGTGTGTGTGTGTGTGTGTGTGTTTTCTCCCAATTTGTTCCACCTCTTTGATCACAGCGGGGAGGTAAAATCTTTCACTCAAGAAGAAAGGGCGAGAGAGTGAGAGAGTGAGAGAGAAGCGAGGGAGGAAAGGAGGAGAGGAAGGAATGTTTGGAATGCCAAAGGAAAGCTCTGCTTGGCTTTCTTTCTATCTGCTATCGTTGCGGCTGCATGTTCTTCTGAAAGTAGAAAACTGAGTAAGGAGCACGTTGGAAGAGTTTGCTTCCTAAAAAGGAGAAACGTGACACTCGCCCTGACAAAGCGATTGCTGACATGAAAGATAAAACCCACTGTTCCATATGATTCCTGTTTGCTGTCTGGAGCGCTCGACGTACAAAATACTAACATTTTAGATGTGATATGAATGTTGAGCTATGAACCTCAAACATCCAAAGTGGATATCGAGCATTTTGGAATAAAAGTCTTCATGTGCAGTTGGAGCTGCAAAGTGAGCATTGGCTTTTTCAATAACAATAAAAAAAAAAAAAAAGCATATCCATTTCTTTCCTGTGCTCCAAGCTGTTTTGGAGCCCTGTTTTGGAGCCCCCCCGCCCCCCCCCCCCCTCTCTCTGTTATACTTGGTTTGCCCCAGCGCTGAATCAGAACAGCTGAACAATAACCACTCTGTCTGTCTGCTTCTGTTAGATGCAATCTATCATCTACTGTACTCCAGGCTAGCCGCGTGACGTCAGAAGTGATGTGTGTGTGTGTGTGTGTGTGTGTGTGTGTGTGTGTGTATGGAAATGGGGGTTGTATGCTTGCTTGTTTGTGGGAAGTCTTATGCATGTGTCAGTAAACTGCACTTGTGTGTGTACATGAATATATCAATGCATGTGCACAACTGTTTTCTGCTCTTTATGTAAGGTGTGTACTTGTGTGTGTAATGATTTGTGTGTGTGTGTTAGAGTGAGAGAGAGTGTGTGTGTGTGTGTGTGTGTGTACTGTGAGAGAGAGAGAGAAAGTGTGGTGTTTGTGTGTACTGGGAGGGAATGCTTGCTTGTTTGTTGGCAGGCTTACATGTGTGTATGGGACAGTTGTGTGTGTGTTTGTGTGTGTGTGTGCGCGCACACAAGTGCATGGATGCCCGCATGCAGTGTTCATGCATGTGAGTGTGCATGCACGTGACTGTTCTGTACCTACCATTTCTATTTATATCCACTGTGACTCGACTGTGTATGTTTGTGTTTGCATGCAACGACGTATGTGTGTGTGTGTGTGTCTTATGGAAAGCAGCAGCCAGTGGTGTGATGTCAGACGTTGTGTGTTTGTGTGTGTTTTAGAGAAAGTGCAGTAGCCGGTGGCGGTTCTGCTTTCATTGCCGCACTGTTTTCATTCTCTTAAATTATTTAACTAACACTCTAGGTGGAGGTAGGGGGGAGAGGTGTGTGTGTGTGTTTGTGTGTGTCTGTGTGTGTGACCCAGAGAGAGAGTGAGAGAGTACATCTATTCCCACGTCAGTATGTGGGAACACTTAAGATAAGATGAATGGAAACGTCTAGAAATAAAGGGATCGGTGAAGGTCAGAGCACTCAAAAGAATATTTAGAAAATGGCTTTGCTCTGGTGAGTTCTTCTCCTGTACCAGCCACTTTGGCAGGTCACCAACCCTTGTTTAGAGTACGGCTGCACCGATTTGGTCAAAGCACGGCTTCAAGCAGGGCTCGCTCCTCCACTTCCTAGTAAGTCCTCTCCCTCTACGTGTGTGTGTGTGTGTGTGTGTGTGTGTGTGTGTGTGTGTGTGTGTGCGAGGAGCTTAATCCAGACAGGCAGGTGAACACAGTGCCTGTTACACCAGCACCAGGGCAACATGCTGCCGTCGGGGGGATGAGAAAGAGAGAGAAAGAGAGAGAGAGAGAGATGGCAATAGAAAGAGGGAAGAGAAGGAAGGTGATGATGGAGAGAGTGTCAGGGAGAGGGATAAGGAGGACGGGGGAGGCATATTTACATCACCCATTGTCATCCTCCTTTTTGAGTGTGTTGCCTATAATCTCTCATTCCCAATCCTCTTTTCTTCTGTCATACTGCTCTTCCTCCTCTTCTCTAAAGAGAGGTATTCCACCCTGTGAACAATGCAGTGAATCAGGCTCCAGGTTAGCGTGAATCTACTGTAAATGGCTAATGCTGCTGGTTCACTGTGATTTTTATTCTTTTTTTTTAACTGTGTAGTGGAAATGGAGCCATTAATTGAGCCCTTTGAAACGAGTTAAATTGCACGGAACAAGTAAAATAATCTTAACTGAACTAAACTAGACATGTTTGATGGGAAAATGATGGATGGATATGTTTTGCAGATATGCATTGGGGATGCGGTGGAGGGTAAACCCCATAAACTAGATATACTCATCTTTTTATTTGTGAATTGTGAATGAATACTATTATATAAGTCTGGTGTACATTGGCGATTCCAAGTGGAGCTTTGAGTTTACCCACCGTTTTGTACAATCACGGCTCCGCACTTAATGTTATTACACACTGGCTTGAACTGGCACTTTAATCAGCTTCAATCTTCGGACCGTTCCTCGTGGGTTCAGGCTAGTTTGAATCCAATATAAATGGACGGTGCCAATCGTCTTCCGTGTGATTTTCATTTACTGTACAGAGTAAATGTTGCCAACAAGAGTTTTCTGTGCCAGCTGGCTGCAGAAATGCTTCGCCTGGCAATCTAATATACTGGAATAGAGTGGCGGCAGGGGGGAGTAGAAAAAAATGGATAGCATAGATCGATTGAGACAGAAAGATGGGTAAAACGGGGAGAGAGAGATGGAGGAAATCAGGAGAATGGATCGGAGGGATAGATCAAATTGCAACGCAAAAGAGCGAGAAGGAGGGAGGAGAGGAGGAGAGATTGCAAGGAAAAGGATTAAATTGAGAGTAAAGGAAGAGAGCGTTTTGCTTGAGGACAATGGCGGCTGGCCAATAGGGGGAGCTTTTTTAAATGAGCGAGGTACATTTTATATAGTTAGTGAGTAAAATGTATAATCCGCAATAAAATGTAGATTAAAGTTGTTCTGCGTTGTCTGAAGTTACTGCTAGGACACGTATTTTCCGGCCTGGGGCGCAAGAATCTTTGCTCATTGACTCTGGTTATAAGTTGTACATGCTTGGTAAATCAGCAGCATTCAGCATGCGCAGCTTTCCTGCACCCCAACAGCGCCCCAACAGCATTTATCTGCACGTTTCATAACAACAAATGTCCATTCATTATGTTGGTGGGGTGGTTGTCTGAGAGCCAGACGGAGTAACCAGCTCTCAGCGTTGCACAAGTTTATGATGCAATGTGAATACAAAATTTTCAATCTCTTTAATTTTACTTCTGACTGAAATTTGGATTGCAGAATTGTGATTGTGAAAGTCAGCCTCTCCGACCAGACCCATGTTGTATGTATGCACTATAACTAGTCTGTTCTGTTGTCTGTGTTGTCTCTTATGCTTGGAGTATGAGACTGTGTGACTCCAAGGAAGGTCAAGCATAATGGCAGCAGCCTGGGGGGCTTGGATGGGCAGTGTGTGATCACCTTTTACAGACGAAAAGAGATTCTTACTGCTCATGGATGAGCAGTCATGGACATGGAGTTCTGCAGAAAATAAAGCGGCTAGTATTGTTAGTTTCTTTTTTGTTGACATTTGCTTCCCTCATTTTCTATTAGGTATTATTTTTATCTATTAGTATTTTTATTTATTCATTAGTGACCAGATGAAACTTGTGGGTCAGACTTCACTCTACCAACCTGAGAGAAACAGCGATTTCATTGTCTTAGTTAGCAAACCGTTACAATTTAATTCATTTAACGAAGACAATTATGGAGGAGAATTTCTGTCCAGGTAAGACAAATCTACTTGATCTACTATCCTAAAACATTCTTTCCAGCCAGTTCCTTTACTGTCTGGTTAATTGTCTCTGTGTGATAAAAGATTAAGCTAAATGTTTTAGAACTGAAACTCTCTGTCAGCCGATGTATTTGCTAACATGCTGACATACCTTGTCTCACTTCTTTCAGCGTGGATGGATCAAGTCATTCGCCTCAACGCCCTGAAAGGTGATGATGACGAATTCATGGCTTACATCCCAGCCGACGACCAGACGATACACTTACGCTCCAGCCTCTATCTCTGAATACGCTGTTGAGCTCAACTGTTCCCTGTCCCCATCTTCTTCAGGAAATGCTGAACCATGCAGCCATCCAGCCCAGGATGCCGAGAGTCCATCCAACCTGCTCAGAGATGCTGAGGCTTCATTCAGCATGGCGCAAACCAGTGGGACCATAGAGCTCATTGGGAGTCTGCTGCAGCAATCCTGCATTGGTGACCTAGAAAACCGCGTGTATGAATACTGCAAGAATGTACTTGGTGAAAAGTACTTCTATGCTCCTTCATCTGATGTATCTGGATTTGTGGTTGACTGCTCTTCACCCTGTGGACCGTATATAAACCAGCTTGATACATGGGAGCCAGTCGTCACAGCAGATTCTGACTCAATGCAGTTCCTCTCAGAAAGAGGAAGAGGGCCAAGACCATGTGGTCCTCAAGGAAGACAAAGTCATGTGATCCAATTGATGAAAGTGCCACAAGTGTCCATGAAGATGCAGATGATGAGTGTGATGAGAAAAACAACGTCACTCCTTTGCTCTGTGCTGGACCTGACAGCAGTATCACTGCACAGGAGGAGGGAGACTTCGTCCAAGGGCTGGACCCTGCAGGACTTGACTGCTCCAACGTTGAGATCACCGCATCAAAACCAAAGAAAGAGAGGAAGAATTCTGGCTGCTTCTCTTGGCTCTACCTAACCTAAATACATTTAAACTAAATACATTGTGGATTCTATCTGTACAAGTGTATTTGTATAAACCAAGTGATCTACTATTCTTTGTTTTGTTTTAATGTCATTTTGGAACAAAACTCTCAATATTGGCTACAGAAATAGAGTCTTGTTTTGGGGCTGATCCATTGGCTACCAAAGCAGGGAAGCTTCCACTGCAGACCTTTTCAAAAACAAGGAGGCATCTGCAGCCCACACCTGATTCCCTGTCCTGTTACTTTACAGTTTACAACAAAACAACCAAAATATTATTTTTCTTTTTGAATAAATGAATTCCCATACAACTGCTAGTGCTTGTAAAGTATGGAGTGATATCCACGCTACAACTTACACTGGTTGGTTGGTAATGGACACAACATTTGCTATTGTGGGGATTGAACCTGGGACCATGACGGCGAGGCCGAGGTGATCTGGAGAGATGAGACATAGAGAGAGGAAGAAGAGGGAGGATGGAGATCGTGGGAGGGAGGAGAGGGAAGAAAAGCTGGAGGGTTAGATGGAGGTGAAGGATTTATTGGAAGAAAGTCAACGAGAAAAGGCTGAGCACACACACACACACACACACACACACACACACAAACACACACAGTTTCTGCAAACAGTTTTCTGCATTCTTCAGGAGTCATGCTCCTCAGCTGCAGAGCTTGCAGCAGCAACCCTACAATCTGCCGTCTGTCTGTGTCCTACTTTGCGTCTGGTAGTGACCTTAAGGTCGCCGTTTCAAATCCCCGAACCGGCTTGGAAAAACCGTGTGAGGGGAAATAACTATGGTTAATATCTACGGTTGAAGCGTCCTTGAGCAAGGCACCTGAACCCCCGGCTGCACAGTAGCCAACAGTAGAAGACTGTGGTTGAACTGGGAAGCTGCAAGGTGTGAATGTGAAGCAGGGCGGTCCTGCAGCAGCATGCAGGCTCAGTCAAAGTTTTAAAAAGTAAATTCCTAGCTCTGTTTTCTTGACTGACACACACACACACACACACACACACACACACACACACACACACACACACACACACACACACACACACACACCTACCTAAAATACAAACGGGTATAATCCCCACCTACTCCCTTCTGTTACCTGTAGTCTACAGATCTTTCCTTCCTCTGGTCATTGGCCTATGACTCATTATCCCTCTCCTGTGTGTGTGTGTGTGTGTGTGTGTGTGTGTGTGTGTGTGTGTGTGGTTGTGTGGTTTTGTGTGTGTGTGTGTGATCCATGTTCGTACCTTGAGGGGTCCAAAAAACATCTGACGGTGTGTTTGTGTTTTTCACACATGACTGCTTACCAGTAACAGATGGTCATCAAACCTGTGTGTTTATTTAGTGGAGAGATAGGTGGAAAAAGACAAAGAGAGAGAGAGAGAGAGCGAGAGAGAGAGAGAGTTATAGGGAAGGAGAATGAAAGGGTAAATACAGAGAAAGATGGCAGGGGAGAAAAAGGCAGATGGCGAGAGGGAAGGAGAGCGAGGTAGACGTGGAGCCAGGGAGACAGAAGAGTGTGAAGGAGAGGAAGGGAGAGAGAGGTAGAAAGAGGAAGGAGGAAAGCAGAGGTTGAGGAAAAGGGGGGTGGAGCGAGGGATGGACCAGGGAGGTAGAGAGAGAGAGAGAGAGAGAGAGAGAGAGAGAGAGATCAACAGAGAGTTAAACTGAGAAGGAGATGAGGAGGAAACTAAGAAGGGAAGGGAGAGCAGGGCACTCCTTCACTCAGAGTTATAAAACTTTAACTTCACCAGAGAGAGGGAGAGAGGGAGGGAGGAAGAGAGAGAGTACTCTTTTTTTTTTTTTCTCCCCTCCATTCTTTTAGGCTTTTTTTAGGCTTCTAGTTCACTTTGTTCAACTTGCTGTAGATAGAAAGAGAGGGAGCGACACATTTGAAAGTGAAAGGAAAGACAGGGTCATAATTTTCTCTCTTTTCTTTCAATGCTGTGATTTTGTGAGTTCTCTCTATTTGTGTGCGTGTGTGTGTGTGTGTGCGTGTGTGTGTGTGTGTGTGTGTGCGTGCACGTATGGAGGCGCGTGGAAGCCATGTCTGTTCCTTATAAGGAGTAGGTTTGTGGAGAGTTGGTGAGGAATGAACAGAGTCACTCCCCTTTTCTTCTCCTTCTTTTCTTTTCTTTTTCTCTCTCTGGTTGAACTCTGAACTGTGATTGGCTGGATCCTCTTCCCTTCCCTTCCCTTCCCTTCCTTTTCCTCTTCCTCTTCATTATTTTCCTCTCATCCCCACCTTTTTCCTCAGAGACAGAGAGCGACGGTGTTAATCTGCCTCTTGTCTGACGTGTGAGTGGGCGATGCTTTCAAACTGCTCACGGCCACTGCACACACACACACACACACACACACACACACACACACACACACACACACACACACACACACGGTATGACAACTGCCCTGAGCATCATGTTGTGTGCTGCCCGTGTGTGTGTCTTTGTGTGTGGGCATTAGTGTGTGTTCTTGTGTCTGTGTGTGTCTGCGAGGGAGGAAGCGTGACTCACTAAGCGCAGGGCGGAATAAGCGAGGGATGAGACGGAGGAGTAATAATGGAGAGATGGTTAATATTGAGCGACAGATGAGCAGTGGCCTGAGGGGGGAGATGACAAACGGATGGAACATGGTCAGCATGTTCATGAAAGGATTTCCTCTTCTCTCCTCTCCTCTCCTCTTTTCTCTCCTCTTCTCCTCTTTTCTCTCCTCTTCTATTTTCTCTCCTCTTCTCTCCTCTTTTCTCTCCTCTCCTCTTCTCTTTTCTCTTCTCTTCTATTTTCTCTCCTCTTCTCTCCTCTTCCCTTCTCTTCTCCTCTTCTTTTTTCTCTCCTCTTCTCTTCTCTCCTCTGCTCTTCTCTTCTCTTCTCTCCTATTCTCTCCTCTCCTCTCACTCACAAGTTGTTCATTAAGCAAATATCCAGTTGTTTTTTTTCTCCTTGCAATAAAAACTCTCTAGTCTGTCTATCTGGATATTCTCATGCATTTATGTTTTTTGTCATCAGTTATATTACTAAACTACTAAACTACTAAAAAGTTACATTAGCAAGGCAGTGGAAACATAATGAAGCCAGTTGGATTCCTCCACACTAACTCAGAGGCCTGTTTTCTTCCTGTGATCCACCTCCGAGGTCTTCTGGTCCCTGAGGTCAAGTCATGTCAAATCCCAAACTCTCATCCTACATGAAACTGAAATCTCAGTCATGTACCTGTGAGGCAGGATTGCAATTGTCACAAGCAGGACTGAGAGGGGGGGGGGGGGGATGTGGATCAATATGTTTAGAATTAGACCTTCCAGATGTTCCTCACTTACTTTCCAGTGCAGACGTTGAGTATGAGCCAGTGTTGTTAGATTTCAAAATCATGCAAGGAAAAAGTACTTTTAACTTTTCTATATTTCCACCCTTCACTTGACTTCTTAGACCCCCATAATCCATCGGCCTTTTTACTGTTAAGTTATTTCCCTTGGATGGTTTTGTCTTCGTCCTTATTGTGTTTTGATGTCGTCTGGTTTCCATTTCACCCGTGCGTGTCTTTGTTTGTCATTTCTATTTATTTTTGTCTCTTAGGGTGAGACATTTTCCATCAGCCCTTTAACATTGTTTCATCTCTCCTGCACACTTTATATTTCTTCTCTTTCTTTCAGTTTTTATCCTTTTGTACATGCAAACCAGTTAAACCCCAAGCTCCAAACCGTACCGTTCCATAACGGTAGAATTGAACGTAGTGATGATTAGTAAGGACATTACGTGGAAGATGATGTTATTGCATCTTAGTGCATGATATTATTGGCAGTTGCGTGACTCGATACAGTGGACAAATAGCACTGTAGCTGTGTGTGTGTGTGTGTGTGTGTGTGTGTGTGTGTGAGTTAGTGCATGTGTGGTGATTTGATTTGCTGTTGGGTTCCCAGAAATAATGATGCATATAATATCTACTATATTTAATAAGAAAAGTTGTGTGTGTGTGTCGGGTAGTCCAAATGACATGATTAGAACACATGAATACGTCTGTATGTGTGTGTCTGTGGTGTTCCTGTGTGTGTGTGTGTGTGTGTGTGTGTGTGTCTGCGGCAAACAGAAATATGTGTGTGTCTGTATGTGTGTGTCTGTGATGTTCATGTGTATGTGTGTGTCTGCAGCAAACGGAAATGTGTGTGTGTCGGTGGTATTCGTGTGTTGTGTGTGTGTGTGTGTGTGTGTGTGTGTGTGCGTGTGTCTGTCTGCGGCAAACAAAATGTGTGTGTGTCTGTGTTGTGTGTGTGTGTGTGTGTGTGTGTGTCTGTGATCATGTGTATGTGTGTCTGCAGCAAACAGGAATGTGTGTGTGTCTGTGGTGGTTGTGTGTGTGAGCGGTGGTTGGTGGTTGTGTGTGTGTGTGTGTGGTGTGTGTGTGTGTGTGAGTGGTGGTTGGTGGTTGTGTGTGTGTGTGTGTGTGACTGTGGTGGTTATGGGTGTGAGCTGATGAATGAAATAGGTTTAAATAGGTTTTTAATATGATGACGCATTGTAAACATGCCACATGCAGGCTCTCTCTCTCTCTCTCTCTCTCTCTCTCTCTTGCTCTCGCTCTGTGTTTTGAGTGGTGACTGACCCTCTCAGCCCGGTGTGGAATCAGGAAATATGTGACGGGGTCAAAGGTGATGGTGCCAAAGATGATTCAGCAGAAATTGAGAAGAAAAGCACAACTTGTCACCCCACTCTCCTCCCTCTCTCCCTCTCTCCCTCTCTCCCTCTCTCCCTCTCTCCCTCGCTCATTCCTTCCCTATTCCTTTCCCTCCTCCTTTTCTCTCTCCTCCTTCTCCCTTTCTCTTCTTCAGCCTTCCTTCCATATTTCACTCCCCCCTTTTCCCCCCTCTCTCTCTCCGTCTTTCTTCGTCTGTATGTCAGTTGTCCCTCTCTCTCTTTTACTCTTGTGGTCTGGCATTTCTCAGCACTGCATTCCGTGTGTGTGTGTGTGGGGGGGTTCTGGCACAAACCTGTGTGTGTGTGTGTTTGCTTGACTGATTATATGTGGTGATGCTTGCAGGCATGAATGTGAACGTTTCTGAATGAATGCATACATAACGCCAATAAAAGCATAGTGTACATGTGAATGGGCGTGGGTGTGTGTGTGTGTCTGTGTGTGTGTTTCTGTTTGGCTCACTGAATGCACATATATGTGTTTCTGTGTAGCTACAGTATATAGTCATGTAAATGCATATTGAGTGAGAGAGAAGGGCTTTGCATGAGAGAGAGAGAGGAATCACAGTTGGGGTGGACACAGAGTTACACCAGGGAGTGAATATTTTAGATGTTACAAAAGAGAACGATGCTTTCTCTGTCTTCAGGGAAGTCCTGGAAATGTCAGCATGAGCCTTCAGCCTGTGTGTGTGTGTGTGTGTGTGTGTGTGTGTGTGTGTGTGTGTGTGAGAGAGAAACAGCAGGCCACGGAGCTGATCTATGAGTCAGCAGACCCACCCACACACACGCAGTGATACAAGGACGGAAAGCAAGTCAATGAAGACTTCAATGTACATTTTTCATTGCGAAGTGGAAATTCACAAGACCACCCGCTGGTTTACTAGCGGCTAGGTGGCTAGTGCGACATAGACACGGGGGGACGCGTCTTATATCGAGCAATAGATTGTTTTTGAAAAGTATCTTGTGGCACCACAGTTTATGTAGTATTTATGTACTTAAGTGCAGTTAGAACTACATTTCCCATGAAACGGCATCTCTTCACTGTAAGGCGTACCAAAATTACTGCACCTTTTTTTCTGGTGGGATCGAGTCATGGTGTAACGTTAGGTTGTACGTCTACTATCAAGCTAGGTGACGTCTTGTTTCACTCTTTCGATCCAGACTGCCCATCGCTTCTGCTTCTAGGTAACGTGTTACGTATCTGGAACCGTCCAAACTACCAAGTTAATCAGTTCTATCAATAGAATCCCACAGAAATCAGGCCGAGGAATACATATCACTTCAGTTGGTAACATATTTCAGACACTGTGCGGTTTGTAGTGTGCATATATCAAGTAATCTGCAATAGACAGGAGTGAACACACATTGACCTCCTTCTGTTCTCTCCATGAACTGGAGCGGGTTAAGAGAGATGGAGAGAGAGAAAGAAACAGAGAGAGAGAGAGAGAGAGAGAGACGGTTCGTGGTTGTTTGACATTGTCTCGTCTGTTGTCATTCAAGAAGAGAGAGTCCTGCCTCCCAGCTCTGTCACTTCTATTTCTACTGCTGCCAGTGGCTCTCTGACACACACAAACACACACCCTTGTCTGTCATGCCCTTGCGTCGTGACCCAGAGCATAGAAGATAGTTGGGTCCATGCTGTGTAATTACCATTCATCCATCCTGTGTGTGTGCGTGTGCGTGTGCGCGTGTGTGTGTCCTGTCTAGATTGGCAGGCAGGGCAGAGGTCATTACAGATGGTTTGAGTAAGAATACTCAAGTGTGTGTGTGTGTGTGTGTGTGTGTGTGTGTGTGTGTGTGTGTGTGTGTGTGTGTGTGTGTGATCTCTATCTGCCCCCTCTTTCTTCTCTCTCTTTTTTCTTTCCGTATCCATAACTGTTTTTCTTTGATTCCCCCTTCATCCCTTCCCTTTTTCCTCTCTCCTTTCATCTTACTTCTCTCGTTTCTATCATCATTGTTGAATAATCACAGGGGAGTGATAGCAACTCTGCCTTTCTCTACCTCTTTCCTTTCTTTCTTCAGTTTTCTTCACTCTTTCTCGGTTTCCCTTTTCTTTCCATTTGATTTCTTTCTTTCTCTTATTCTCATTCCATTCCTCCTTTCTCTCCCTCCCTCTCTCTCTCTCTCTCTCTCTCTCTGACCTGTCTCTTGTCCAAAGTATGTGTGACACATATTCACTAGGACACGCGCACACACACACACACACACACACACACAGTATAAACTCTGCTGTTGTCTGACTCAGGGGTAGACATGTCAGGTCATTTTCAGCCTTGATGGTGATGATACTAACCTGCCAACACACATTTATACACACACACAAAGACGTACACACACACACACACTTACTGGATGCACACAAACACAAACACACACATGCTCATACACATTGTTTGAATCTCGTGTTGATCTGGCTTTTATCCTGATCCAAGAATGCATTCATTAAACCCGTTGAAAGGAATTTGTGATATTGGTCTTGATGTGCGGTGGCCTACGAACAGTAAAGTCACAAGAGAGAGGAGTGAGCCAGCCAATCAGAGCAGAGATCCAACAGAAATGTCAGGTGAAGAGGTAATATTTGCCCATCAACGAGAACGTTGTAGTTGAAATGTCTTGTGACGCCGGTTGCTCGCTCGTACCTCCGTCCTCCATCGATGAGCAGTTGAAAATGTGACTGTTTTGAAACTTAAATGGACAGGGAGTTTTTGTTCCAGATGTGTTTTGGTCATTTTGTGCTATGGAACAGTAAAAATGTAACCATTTACCTTCTTCAGCAACATCAGTACAGCATCTGCACTGCAAGGGCGAGCTTCCTACTAGTCTGCTGTGTATACAAATGTAAACTAAAACGATACTAAACTAGCCTCTCTTCTCCTGTCTCACCATCCAGGCTTTACATGAATCTGTATGTACTAAACTAAAACTAGATTCAAACTTGAAACAAAACCGAAACCACACTAAACTAGAATCTCTCTGCTCTCTCTCCCGCCAGCATTTCCAGTGCACCATCCAGGCTCTGCAGGACGAGCTTCGAATCCAGCGCGACCTCAACCAGCTCCTCCAGTCGGATTACTCGGACACCAGCCGCCTCTGCAGCCAGCCCCTCGCCCCGCAGGAAATGACGGAGGATAACTTCCTGCGTCTCCACGGCGACTACGAGCGTCAGGCCAAAGAGCTTTTCCTCCTGAGGAAGACCGTGGAAGAGATGGAGCTGAGGATAGATACGCAGAAACACACTCTGACTGCCAGGTAGGGAGGGTGAGAGGGTGAGAGGGCGGGAGGGGGGGATAAACACACATTAACAGCCATGTAAAGATGGAGGGATGGATAATTGGATGGATGAATTGTAAAGGAGGTTTGTTTCTTTTCTTTTCTTGTCTGAATTCAAGAGGAAGCAACAGAATATGGTGGTAAATGTGTATATGGATAGTTAAAGCTGCGCTAGGTTATCAGCTTCTCAGTCTTAAATCGCACTGGGGCTGCAATCGAGAAGACTAAATTTGCCAGACAGGGTGAATTTACCCTGTGAAATGAATGAGATTCTGGTGTTGCGTCTAATCACTGGCAGCAAGCATCTCCGCACACAGGAAGTGACAAATGGAAACTCAAGAGCAAAGTACAAACCTTTTAATTTGGATTGACCGATGATGGCTGAACGCCAGCTCAAGAGGTTTCGGTCCAGGGAGTGTGTGCAGTTTCCCGACGTCATGTTACATCAGTTACGGGTTCAAACAGTCACCTCTCATTGCGGGCTGCCAAAGAGCGAAGATGAAAAATGTTACTCCGTTCTTTTCCTTTCCATAAGGGACGAGTCCATTAAGAAGTTACTCGAGATGTTGCAGAGTAAAGGGCTGTCGTCACGGGCAACCGAGGAGGACCACGAGCGGACGAGGCAATTGGCCGACGCTGAGATGACCATCCACCACCTAGAGGGTTTATTGGAGCAGAAGGACAAGGAGACGCTACAACTCAGAGAGGTGTGTGTGTGTGGGTGTGTATGTGTGACTTATCTCACATATTAAAAAGTGTTTTTCAAAAGTGGGTATACAATTTGTACTACTAATAATGATGATTTTTTAAAATTTAGTCATTTTAACAAAATAATTCCACATTCAGTTGATAGTATTAAACATTTAAGCATTCATTAATACTACAAATGAGTGTCTATACCTACTTTTGAAACAGGCGGGAGAGAGAGAAGCCATGCATGCATTCCTGTGTGTGTCTCTGTGTACAGCCAGATGTGAATGTGTACAAATCAAACCGTGTCATATCTAGGCAGGGCCTTTGGCAGCATCGCCTCCTGGCTCGCGATTCAGCACTTTCAACAATAACGCAGTAACACACACACACACACACACACACACACACACACACACACACATATGAATGCATGTCTCCCACTAACTCGCCTTCCCTCCCTGCTTCTTCTTCTTCTTCTTCTTCGTCTCTGTCTCTGTCTCTCTCTCTCTGTCTATCTCTCTCTCGCTCTCTCTCTCTCTCTCTCTCTCTCACTCTCTCTCTATCTCATATCCACACACACACATACACACACACACACACACACACACACACACACACACAGTACTGTAGTTTGACAGTAATGAAATGACAGTCATAATTCTGTCTTAAATCCAGTAACTAGTAAGTGATTCATTATATTAAACATCAGCTCCATCTAGTGGTGAAATGTTGTTACTGAACAGCACATATTGTACAACCTCCTAATCCCGTCTCTGAACTCTCTAAAATACGACACTGAAATACTTCTTCCACATTGAGGAAACCAAAGGTAAAATCAGTTATCTGCCATTATATGGACTTCAACATTCCTAGCAGTATCCAGCTTGCTTGCCAGTTTGATTGACTTTGATTCATCTCCCCCAGATGCATTCATTATTGCATACAGTAGATTTTGAATGCGTGACATACTTTGAAATAGTAAACACATATCCCAAAAAATCCTGTACAATTTAATATAAGGTTGAAAAGTGCATGCATTAGCAAGGAAATCTAGTGGAAAAAGGCACTCCACTCACCCAGTTGCAAAAACGAGTTTGTAGATTGTCAGAGAAGAAAAATGATCCACACTCAAAAACCAGTTTTGAGACTTACTTCATTTCCTGATTTCCTGTTAAAAGCAACAGTTTAGAAGAGTAGTTGCAGACCTGCCCAGCAAGTCAAATATCTTGATATTGAGGGAGGGAAGAGCATTTTGCTTTGTTTTTCCTTTTTGGGTTTTTTCCAGGCTGTTTCACTTGACAAATGATGGGAGGAAGTGTAGAGACAACAAACATAATACTACTACTACTACTAATAATAATAATCATAATAATAATAATAATAATAAAATCGTCTTCCATCCGCCCAAACTGTCCTCTGGTCTTCTGAAGGGTCCCCAGGCTGACAACCATCGGTCTACTCTCGTTGCGCAGTTACACTGAAAAGAACATCTGATTTCAGACCAGCCTTTATGGGCCAACTGCAATGCACCATGGGCCACAGCTGAGAGGGAGAAATGTACACACATGCACACACACACACACACACACACACACACACACACACACAGACACACACACACACACACGCAGCATATCACATGACGCATCATTTATCTAGCTTACGAATTTAGCAAAATGACTCAGTCAATTCCAGGGACAGAGAGAGACAGAGAGGGAGGGGAGGAGGGGAGGGGGGGAGAGAGAGACAAAAACAGAAAGACAGAGAGGGAAATATAGAAAGAGAGATCGAGAGCAAAATGAAATATTTCAATATCGTAACCTTTTTTTCAGAAAGTCTTAAAAACCTTATTACTGAACCTCTATGTTTTAGGGGGGCGTGGCTTCACATTACGCCAGTCTGCTGTAAAGTATTTCCAACGTTGCCTTTTTTTACTGGAACTGACAGCAGACACTCCTGAGAAGTGTGAACAACAGGGACATTTATCCTGCATCTATCCTGAGTTATCCTGAGTTAGCGCTGAAGACCATTTCCTGTTAGAGCCAAATCAGTACATTGTACCTTCTCCGCTGTGTCGTCTCTCAGCCGAGGTTGTCGCCACGCTAGCGGAACTTCTCTTTCTTTCCAAACAATTCCTCTCAGCGTTGGAGCCAAAGTGCAGCGGTGAAACGTTAACCACTCATACAGGACATCTAAAGTGTCTGCCTCTGTACTAATTCTGCCTTTTATGCTCTCGAGGAAGTGAGAACCAAACAAGGAGTCTTTTTTTTGTGTGTGTGTGTGTGTGCATGCTCATGGGTGTCCAGAGTATTCATACCAGTGCCTCTAGCGGTGGCACCTACTATCCCCTTTATGTAAGTGTGTGTTTGTGTGCTCCCTGGCTAATGCATTAGCTGTCTTTGTTAGCCTCTAAGAGTGTGCTCTCCAAATAAAAGCAGTGATGCATGCACTCTTTTTCTAATAGCGCTACCAGAGCATCCTCTGCTTTCATTCCCTCCCTCCCTCCCTCCCTCTTTCTCTCGCTCCTTTCTCTTTTGCTCTCTCCTCTCGCTTCATTCAACTACTGAGTTGTGGCAGCGACAGACGGACAGATAGGGTCCTGTGAAGTCTAGTTTAAGCTAAAAAAAATTGCGAAATTCTAAATCGACTAAATTTCAAAACATTTCCTTTGGTTTTGGTAGTGGTGCTGGTTTATTAGGCTTTGCTTTGTGAAAGGATAGTGTAGTCTGCTGGATGAGACTGAAGCTGGCAGCTTGAGTCGCTGTTGGAAGTTTGATTTTCATGTTTGACGCTGGATATCTTCATTTCAATCGAATGGTTTAGTCTGACCAGCAGTATTTCATTTGGATTTTATTAGCAGGTTAGCGAGATTGATTTCCTATGAAGCATTTGAAGCTCATCAGTTGGATTAATCGCAGGCATTTGAAGCTGAGAGCTAATTAATTGCATTGAGGCGTTCAGCAGCGTTGGAGGCTGAAGCGGTATCGGCGTTAGCTTAGCGAGCGCTGCGCAGAGTTCGCAGGATGTGGGACGGACGCATCGACCCCAGGATGCTGAAAGCAAGAGGGAAACACCTGGTTCCTCCTTCTCCCTCCTTCCCCGTCTCCCCCTCCATCCCCATCTCTCCATCGTTCCCCGTCTCCCCCTCCATCCCTGTCCCGCATTCTTTCCACGCGCCTCCCCTCTTCCAGTCCTCTCCTCCTTTCCCCGTCTCCCCGTCCCGTCATCCCTCGCTCCGCCCGTCTCCCTCCTTCCCCGTCCCTTCCTCTCCCTCCCATCGCCCCTGTCCCTCCATCCATCCCTCCATCCTTCCCTCTCCTCCTCTCCATCCCTCTTTCGTCACCCCTTGTCACCCCTATGCGTCCCTCCACCACTCGCCCTCCTTCCCTGCCCCTTCCCCGCGACCCTCGCCCTCCGTCCAGCCCTCCCTGTACCCCTCTCCGTCCATCCCCGTCCCTTCCTCGCGACCCTCTCCTCCCTTGCTCCATTCCTCCCTCCATTCCTCCCTCCATCCCTCCGTGTCTCTCTCTCCGTTGCCTGCTGACCATCGCGGTGTGTGTTTGTCTCAGGAGCTCCATAGGAGATATGAAGCAGCTCCAGAATCGGCCAAGACCAAGGCTCTGCAGACTGTCATCGAAATGAAGGTAAAGCTGTTGTTTTTATGTGCGTGTTTTAAGTGAGCTGTACTGCTGATGCATGCTGACATGTTAATGCAAGGGAGTGTGTACAGTGTACAGTGTGTATACTGTGTACATTTAGTGGACGGTATAATCTAGCTTTGCATCATCTTAAAGTGACGTTGTGCACTAAATGCTGAACACGGAGGTGAAATATGATCAAAGAGCTTTCTTGCTACAATGTCTGTGTATTCTTTCAGGCATTGAGTCCATTATTCCACTATTCCACTTGCCTGAGTATGAGTGAATGTAACATGTTGATAAACTTGCTTTGATTTTGCATATGTTGCAGGAAACACAATCACAATTTTTTTTTAACTCCCAATATAACTCAGATGACTCCCTTTGGAGGAGGTACTTAGGCCAGAACAAAAAAGCAAAACAAAAAAGCAATATTAACAACTGCAATTTCCAAATCACAAGAGGCTGCAGTTTCTTCCCTTGAGGGTAATGTGTGTCAGACCTAAACCTCCTGAATATTGTGGTTCTGTGTTGAATCCCTGGCCTACAGATCAAGGTATATACAGTATCTAAAAATAATCAATATATAATATATATTATGTACAAACTCAACAAATTTGAAGGAATAGTGTAACTTTTTTTTTTTCATGTTATATTTATCACCAAACCAACTCGGTCTAGTTGTGTATGTTGCAGCCTATAACTAGTTTTACAGTGTCTGTTTTAACTGGCTAAGGAGACACAGCAAAAATTAGGAAACATAATGAGATAATACTAATACTGAAGACCAAGACTGGAGTTAATAATAAGAAGAATTAGACCTGGCTGGGTTGGAGATAAATTAGCTGACTGCTAGTATTAACTAACATTCCACTTCCACCTCATGGATGGTCCCTAATTCCCCAGTCCAGCTGCTGTAGCCTTTGATTTGAACTTTCTTGGGTACTTTTCCCTCCAGCTCTGCTCAACCATGCCAAAGGACAGTTCTGGTGTATATTTACTGTATATAAAAAAGTAGAAGCATAAAGGCCCAGCCACCACCAGGCACACCTAGTCTTACCCATCTGAGTGTGTTGATGTCCTGCCAGGACTCTAAGATCAGCTCGTTGGAGCGCGGTCTGAGGGAGCTGGAGGAGGAGGTGAACATGCTGAAGTCCAACGGAGCTCTGAGCAACGAGGAGAGAGAGGAGGAGATCAAGCAGATGGAGGTCTACAGATCACACTCCAAGTTCATGAAGAACAAGGTAGGAACATACAGGCACACACAGGGTTCCTACCGGGAAACATCTGGAATGGAATTCAAAAAATGTGTTTTCCGGGCCTGGAAAGGTTATGGAAAATGGAACATGTGCATATAGTTTTGGAAATGTCATGGAAATGTGTTGATGATGTTTTTCTTTCAACCAGTGAAGTGTTTGGCTGCTTGTTTGGCACGTTCACATGAGATGAATGAAACGTTTCTTGTGTGATTGGCTCCTGTGTGCGAACCGGTCAGCGGACTATGACACCTGATTTGTTGTTGTCATGGTAACGCCCTCATCCCCTGCTAGGTTGAGCAGCTGAAGGAGGAGCTAACTCGCAGCCAATCAGAGACGGAGGAAGTAAAACAACGAGCCAATGAGCTTCAGCAGGAGGTGTCGGCAGTAAGAGAGACACTCCTCTGTCTGTCTGTCCGTCCGCTTGATCGCTTGTTTGTTCTTTCTCGCTTTTCTTTCCCTATCCTCTCTTTTTCCCCAGGGTGACTGGCTGATGGCTGCCGCTTCAGTAGATTCCCAGTAGAATTCCAGTAGAGTGACCATGCTTTCCGACAGCAATAAGCAACTATAACTGTCAAATGAAATTCACTGAGCTGAGCAATTGATGCAACAGCTGACAACTTGAGACAACAACATGGAGCAACATGGACAATATGTCTCATAGCAAGTATTGGCTGTCTAGTAACAGGTCACTGAGTAATCATCACTCTAAGTCTGTCCCGTGGCTGCAGTGTGATCGGATGTGCTGCTGTCACTCAAATATTACACATCTGCTAACATCTATCAACACACAGTGAAGTCAACAGCTTCAAGGCCATTGATAGAAAGAGCGACAAGCCTGGCTGTAAGCAAGAGTAAGGTGAACATGTCTCAAAGTAATAAGCTATGTTTACTGAGCGAAAGACATCCATCCTTTAGGTCTGTTCAAACTTTATGGCCCTAGAAAGTAATTTCTCTTTTTCAAAACAAAGAGGTGTACCTTTTTGTTTTTCTTATTGTGTTAGTATGAACAGACTCTCTGATCAATGGCTCTTGACAGTAATAGTTGTTTTATAGCAGTGTGGACGGTATGGTGACAGAATTCAAGCCGATGTGTGTCTCTAACCTGCTTCTCTCTCCTTGCATGGGGTTTCTCTCAACTAGTGACTTGGATTGGTTTGCTGGAGGGATTAATGGAGGGGGGGGGGGGTGGGGGGGAGGTACAGATGGGTGGGTAAATGGGCGAGTATGTGGTTTGGGTCCATTCATTTATCTCCATCATCTTAAATTCATTTACTTTACCAAGCAAAGCCAGTTCTGTCGCCTTTTTGGAGATGAAACATTTCTCAGCTTTTTCTAAATAGTCTTGGCAGAATAGTCTCTACACAAATGTGTATTAGTATAGATTAATAGTGTAATAGGGTGTGTGTCTAACTGTTGCTTGCTTTCCAGGAGAGAATCAAGGAACAGGACTGCTCTCTATCAAAGTGTCTTTAGATGATCTACTCTTCATCAGCACATCCTTACTGTGATATCTGTTGTAGAAGGCCACCCTCACCTCAATGTGTCTTATTCTGCGTTACTGTATTGCTGCTGCAACTACAGTCCTTTTCTCTCTCCGATTTCTTGCATGCTATCTGGGAGGGGAGAGCGAATGACTTACGCTCTCCCCTCCCTCCCTCCCTCCCTAGCGACCAACAGTAGCAGACTGGGGTTGTGCTGGGCAGCTCCCAGGTGTGAATGTGTGTGAACTGCATGAATATGAAGCAGAGCTGTGTTCAAATGGATGTAAAGTAGAACTGAAGTACAATCTGTCTCTTCAAAGAGTGACTGCAAGTCCAGTCCTTGCACCAACTGCTTCTTGTTCCAAATGATTCTTCTTGGGTCGGGGGGTGGAGCAACAACAAACAAGCAAGCGGATGATACTTTGTAGTGCACACTCAATGTAGCACTACAAGGTCAAAAGGTCTCTCCCTCACTCTCACTCTCACTCTCTCTATCTCTATGTTGCGTGTGTGTATGCATGTATGTCTTCCTATCTGTGTGTGTATGTGTGTGTGTGTGTTTCTGTGTGTGTGTGTGTGTGTGTGTTGCTCAGATTGACCAGGTGAAGCAGGAGTTGAGTCGTAAGGACAGTGAGCTGTTGGCTCTCAGGACCAAACTGGAGACTCTGAACAATCAGTTCTCTGACAGTAAGCAGCATGTAGACGTGCTCAAGGAGTCGCTCACCGCCAAGGAGCAACGAGCTGCTATCCTGCAGACTGAGGTACAGCTCTACTGGTGCTAGAACCACGTTGCTTTATTTCATTACTACAAGTAGTTTATTTCCTAACAAAGATAATCACTTGTAACAGTGACCAGCTAATAGTATCAAACAGCTTGGTAACAGCAAAACTCACTTTCATATGGTTTACTGCATTACTACTACTACTACTATTGTTGCTACTACTACTATTACTACTACCACTACTACTACTACTGTTGCTACTACTACTGTTGCTACTACTACTATTACCACTACCACTACTACTACTACTACTGTTGCTACTACTACTACTACTACTATTACTACTACTACTACTATTGTTGCTACTACTACTATTACCACTACCACTACTACTACTACTGTTGCTACTACTACTACTACTACTACTATTACTACTACTACTACTATTGTTGCTACTACTACTATTACTACTACCACTACTACTACTACTGTTGCTACTACTACTATTACTACTACTATTACTACTACTACTACTACTACTACTATTGTTGCTACTACTACTACTACTACTACTACTACTACTACTACTACTACTGTTGCTACTACTACTATTACTACTACTACTACTACTACTGTTGCTACTACTACTATTACTACTACTACTACTACTACTACTGTTGCTACTACTACTATTACTACTATTACGACTACTACTACTACTACTACGATTACTACTACTACTACTGTTGCTACTACTACAACTACTACTGTTGCTATTATTACTACTACTACTACTACTACTGTTGCTACTACTACTACTACTACTGTTGCTACTATTGCTACTACTACTATTACTACTACTACTACTACTACTACTACTGCTACTACTACTACTGTTGGTACTACTCCTACTACTATTACTACTACGACTATTACTATTACTACTACTAGGCACATATAGTAACAGGAAAAGTAAAAACAGCATTCAGAAATCAGAGGAAGAACACTCAGTGACTGTACTGCAGATTGAGATACAGTATTACTTTTAATACTCCTAGGAGTAAAACTGCTATACTACAGCACTGAGGTAAAGAGTCGGTGGTAAACTGTGTGTGTGTTTGCAGGTGGATGCTCTGCGTCTCCGTCTAGAGGAGAAGGAGTCTCTCCTCTCCAAGAAGAGCCAGCAGATCACAGAGCTGACGGAGGAGAAAGGCACGCTGCAGGGAGAGATCTCCGACCTCAAAGACATGCTGGACGTCAAGGAGCGCAAAGTCAACGTACTGCAGAAGAAGGTAGGGAGACACAGCTGCACACACACACACACACACACACACACACACACACACACACACACACACACACACACACACACACACACACACACGCAAACTCTCTACCCTCACTCACTGTAACTCTCTCTCGCTCTCATTCGCTCACTCTTACACAGACAAACAGTGTTGATTGGTTCATGGTTGAAATATACAGTTATATAGTTGTCATCCTGAAAATATTGTTTTGGCCACTAGATGGCAGCATAACACTGTGTGTGTGTTGTGGGCCAGTTGTTGGGCAAGAGACACCCAGACGGACAGGAAGACAGGCCAACAGACAGATAGGCAGGAAGAGGAGAGGTGGTTACAGGTGCTGTCTGCATATTTATGGCTTGTTTTAGTGTGTGTGTCCCTGTGGCAATGCTGTCAGTGAGAAGGATAGGCTGGACACACACACACACACACACACACACACACACACACACACGCATACATACATATTTACTCTCACTCTGACAAGAGTCATGCTGGTCAGACATACTAGTGAGGAGCTTTCAGAGAGAGGGAGAGAAGCTAAATAACTAGTGGGTGGATGGATGGATGGATGGATGGATGGATGGATGGATCTAGGGATGGCGTGTGGTTCAGCCATAAAAAGAGTGAAGACAGTAACATTTATTGAATGAAACGGTCAAATTACAAATAACTCTTAGACGTATAAATACTAATCCCTCTTCCCTCCGTCTCTCCGTCTCTTTACTTGTCTCTTAATCCTCCCCATTTCCTCTTTTCCTCTTGTCTCGTTCTCCGGCTCGGCAGAAAAGAGACCAGTTGTCACTTCTAGAGGAAAAAAAGCGCGACGGCGGACTGAAAGAGGATAATTGATAGAGGCAAACAGGCAGACAGACACAAAGAGAGAAATGGAAGGGGAGGAGAGCGAGAGAGACAGAAAGAGTGTGTTTGAAATCAGATGCATGCTAATGGCTTCCTCCTGTTCAATAAATGATGACCTCTGCCTACTTCAAATAGACTGCAACCCACTGTCTGGGAGAGACGGGGGGGGGGGGTAGTACCGACTCACTTTATCTAACCTGCGCTTTTGTGTTTCTCTCTTTTTCTGTGTTTCATCGTTTATATGTGTGAATTAACTAAAAATAACTTCTTTCCCTCCTTCTCTCCCTGCTCGTCTCTTTCTCTCGTGTCACTTTATGTTATGAATATAAGATGTAAACGTGACTACCGAGGTAAAGGTGTTCTTCTTCTCTTCCTCCTCTCCTTTTCATCGTCATCCTCTTCCCTGTGTTGTTAACTGTGATTTTCATGATGATGTCGATGAAGAAAAGGGCAAAAACCGGTTGATCTTTTGTTAAAATATCCCAGTTCATAATCGCAGAGGATTTTTGGACCAGAATAGGGCAAGAAAGAAGCTGTGTGTGTGTGTGTGCGCGTGTGTGCGTGTGTGCGTGTGTGCGTGTGTGCGTGTGTGCGTGTGTCTGTGTGCACTAAGCATCCAGAAGTTGTCAGTTTGAGGAAGTGCAGGCGGGATCAAAGAGTCTTACTCCCTCTCAGTGTCAAGTTTGTGTATGTGTGTGTGCGTGTGTGTGTGTGTGTGTGTGTGTGTGTGTGAGAGGGAGAGGGATTTTTGCCTTTGCCAGTGATGGTTGCACGGCCTGTTTTTTTTTTTTCTGTGTGTGTGAGCGAGAGAGAGAGAGAGAGAGAGAGAGCCTCACACACACAGGAGGAGCTGTCAATCAAGCTGTCAGGTGGACAGTTGATTAATGAGGCACTGGAAATGTTTCATGAGTCCTCCTCCTGCACACACACACACACACACACACACACACACTGTGTGGTACTGTATATGTGCGTGCCTCACCTGCTATGGAGTCGAAGGTTACATACCAGCCTCACTTTCTTTCTTCCTGCAGATTTTTTATTCCTGTGGCCGGTTGTCAATCTTGTTTTCCCCTTTGCTCTGCCAAGGGAACAGATGAATAGAGAGAGAGAGAGAGAGAGAAAGAGAGAGAGAGATAATGAGAGAGGTGTAATTGTATTGTACCACCCACATGCTCTCATAACACTACATTACGTAAGCTACCTTCTACCTCTCTCTCCTTCTGTCTGTCACTCTCATTCCTCCTTTTGTTTTCTCTGTACTGTTCAACCTTTTGTTCCATCCATTCTTTTAATGAAGTTCACAAAGTTGACATAACTCTTTATCTTTGTCTGTGATCTCGCTCATGCACACAAACACACACACACTCACACACACACACACACACACACACACACACACACACACACACTTGGTGGGTTCGGTTTGAGGCCGGTGAGTTCTGGGGTTATTTTTGCTGATTCTGTGTTTTAGCAGAAAATTAATCTGCTGCTAAAACGCTATGAGAGGAAATGGGAGCGAGATGGAAACAGAGAAAGAGAGCGAGATGGAGGTAGAGAAAGAGAGAGAGGGGGGTGAATGTCACAGTTAGCAGTATAGTGCTCTAACTTTCATGTCAAGAAAATGTCCAGACAGGATCACATTCCACCACAGACCCTTGATCCTTGAACGTTTCAATATCTGACATTCTGATAAAAAAAAAAAACACCAAGTTTTACTCGTTAAAGTGACGAGAACATAGACACCAAAATCAGCCACGTGTCCCTGGTTAGATCGTTCCCTCTGGTGCTCCGTGCTAACACTTTAGCATGCACCGTGTTGAGCGATAGCGGCCAAGAAAAGGGGGAAAGTGATCTCTGGGAAGTGCTGTGCAAAAACACCACAGCACTGAGCGCTTAGCACCAAAAATGTCGGCACAATCCAAAACACTTGAAGAATGACATCATGATACTGTGTGGTACTTACAACTGATAGTTATATATTATCAGTTTTTATTACATCACTTGTCTGTTATCTTACTTTTATGGTAAAGAAATGAATCGTGATGACACATTTGATGAAAAATATCACATTAAAATAACAATCGTCGCCATTACAAGCAGCAGCCCCAGTGGATTAGTTTGACTTTGGCCCAGTTTGAGAATTGCCACTAAAATATCCACCTCTGGTCAACGGAGCTCTAAAAATCTGTTGTTTTTCATCATTTCTCTCCACAGATCGAGAACCTCCAGGACCAGCTGAGGGACAAGGACAAGCAGCTGAGCGGTCTGAAGGAGAGAGTCAAGTCTTTACAGACGGACACCTCTAACACCGACACTGCACTGGGCACACTGGAGGAGGCTCTGGCTGAGAAGGTACACACACACGCGCACACACACACACACACACACACACGCACACACACACACACACACACACACACACAGACCATAGTCTGATAGGCTACAGTTGTTCTCATTTTCCCGTTTTCTTTCAAAAGTCAAATTGCTCTTATTTCATTATTTCATTCTAACTGGCATTGAAAAAGTCTTCCGTTTAAGTTTGATGAAAGATGAAAGACGGATGAAGATGAAAGATGAAACTCGCATACACACACACGCTCACGCTCACTTAAAGCGGGAGACGTGCGTGCGCACACAGATGCATCGTCCACATGGTGAAACACACGCTCCTTGTCAAAGACAACACGGCTGCGTGTCCCAACGCTGCCCGGGCAAGGTTACGCGGAGTAAAAACCACCGAGAAGAAACACCATCGACCACCCAGCGAATAACCTTATGACTCGGAGTGGTGGGAGTCGAACCAATCATCACATTGTCCTGTTTCGATCTTTAATCGCTCGCTGCCCGTGTTCATGAAGTATCCGAGAATAGGAAGCACACATGGTTCTGAGTAATGGAAATAGAACCAACAACCACATGGTCAGTGTCTGGTAGTCATGAAACCGCCGACCGCTACCCGCGTGGGTTTACGAGGCCGAGGTATGGAAATGGAACCAACAACCACCTGATTTATGACCCACGGTTCCTCAGACTGCCCTCGGTCGGGATTTGACCCCCGTTTTTTGGGAATCGAGCCAGTGACATTAATACCGCGGCTCCTCGCTCCAACCAGGGACGCTTTGAAGTGTTCGATGGATGAATATTTATGGACTGTCCCGAGGTGTGTGTGTGTGTGTGTGTGTGCGACTGTACTGACTGCTCTCTTTTTCTCTCTGTCTGTCTCTCTCTCCACACACACACACACACACACACACACACACAGAGGAAAGTATTAAGTATTAATTGTCCAGTGACTAATATCCAGCGTGTCAGCTAGATGTGTGAGTGTTGGCTGGCTGAGGTGGCCGACGACTCCCTCTCGTTTTTTTACCTTTTACCCTTTTGATTTCCTTCTTTCTTTCTTTCTTTCTTTCTTTCTTTCTTTCTAAATTGTTTAAGACTGAGATTGTTCCATGTGTCACAGACAGGATTTGTTTCATATGACTTGACACAAACACACACACTTTGCTGTTATGTACTAGTTTTTGTGTGAACTCTTGTACTTGTGCGTGAGCTGGCCTCTACCGTTCTGTAGTGTTTTAGTGGTTGTGATATGAAAGGCGGTGCCAGAATGTATCAGAGTCTAAACTCACTGCTGGCTGTTACATCCTGTCCACGCTGCCATGTACATAAAGTTTAACACCACTGTTATTACTATAGAAACCTGATATTGAGTGACTGTGAATGACTGTTGGACTGGATGGTGTGATTTTATTTTGTCTGTCTCTCTCTCCATCTCTCCCTCTACCTCTCTCTCTCTCTCTCTCTCTCTCTCTCTCTCTATGTCCTTTCCTGGTCTTTCTCCCTTCTCCTTCATTCTCTCTCTCCCCTTCTCCCCTCTTTTCCTTTGTCACTCCTTCACTTTTCCTTCCCCCTCTCTCCATCCTTCCCCCTCCTCTCTCCCTCACCTCGGCCCCTTACACTTCTCCCTCCCTCCCCCTCTCATTTTTCTCCCTCTCCATCCTCCCCTTCCCCTTCTCCTTTCCATTTCCTCACTCTCCTCGCCCCTCTTCTCCTCTCACCCCCCCCCCCCTCCCTCCCTCCATGTGTCCAGGAGCGTATCATTGAGCGGTTGAAGGAGCAGAGGGAGAGGGAGGAGAGGGAGAAGGGGGAGGAGATGGACTCCAACAGAAAGGAGTTGAAGGAGCTGAGAGAGAAAGTCTCCCAGCTGCAGGCTGACCTGGCTGACCGCGAGGTAGGAGACACACACACACACACACACACACACACACACACACACATTCCTTACTCTGCTGTAAGTCAGAAAAACACACTCTCTCCTCTCTCTCTCTCTTTGTCGCTATCAAGGAAACTTCATTAATCTGTCATTGTTGGGACCTTGGAAGCTCCCAAGGTCCCAACAATGACAAAACAGTCACGTTTCCTAGACAACGACACAAGTTCTGCAGTCCTGGGACCTGGACGGGACCTGGATGGGTAAAGATAGAAGATGAGCTAGCGCTTTAGGGGACTGGTACTATTTAAGTAATACTTCCTCTATAGTCACTCCGCAGAGGTGGACCCACACAGCAGGACAGCTACCATCACTGCCGGAGGAAAAGGGACAAATTCACAGATTCACATTGTAATTTAGCTCAATAACCCTCAAAAAGCATAAGCACACATAAGCCCAGTGTTGAGAAATAGTTCACTTATATAATAATAAATGATTCATATGAGAGAGACTGCACTAGAACCAAACCAGAACCACCACTGCAGCAGGAAACTCTTGGTATTCTTGGTGCTCTCAGTATTGAAGTCTTGTTATTGACGTTTCATTTAGCAAGTCCAGTCAAGTGTCTCAGTCTGGTCTTACCTAATGGTATTGTCGTAGGTGCTATGAATTGTGGTCATTGTAGTTCACTAACACGCTTTCTGCACTCAGCAGCATTAAACCCTGATTGTTTGAAAACATTACGGCACCTGAATTGAATCCAAAACAAGAATTGATTTAACGGGTCGCCCCAAATATTAACATTGTATTGGAAACTAGAATAGAATAGAATCTTCCTCCACTGTCTCCACTGTCTCCCCTTCATATAATGTCATGAGGTACACAAAACACACGTGCCTGCACACACATATATAACACACGCACACCTGCAAAGACACAATGCATGCACACAATTACGGTACAGAGCATGCACTCATGTATGTTTTGCATGCATGCAAACTCACACACACACACACACACACACACACAAGCACAAGCACAGACATTTGTACATACAGTAGGGATTCTTTCTGCAAACAATAAAATAATGGAACAGGAAGGACAAAAATCAGTGCCGTTCTCGGGCGCTGGTCTCATATCAGCCTAGTGAGTGTTTCTCCCAACACTGTAAATCCAATATCCTCAACTTTCCGTGACTTTTCCTAAATGCTTTTAAATGCCTGTCTCAAAAAATCAACTTGCCCCCAAACGCGACTAAAACCAGACAGCAGAATCCTCTCCGCCGTCTCCCCATCCCCGGCAGCCTGAAACAACATTTTGTTGTGAACCGTTATTTGTGTCATTTCCACCCTAAACGTCGACACGTAGGTCGTTCTGATGAATAGCCCCTTTTTGCTTTTTTTTCTCCCTTGGACTGTTCAGTTGATTTAAGGGATTTTGGGGCCTTGAAACCTGTTACAACCCCATTATATCATTTCAGAAATACATGGGAAAAAATCACGGAGAAAATAAGCATTCTTGTCTTCATTCCTAAATGCAGATGTGTGGTTGGCCGACAGCGGCGGTATATATACGGGACTAAATATAATCGGACTCTGGTGCAAGTAGCTGTGTTTCTACCACCAAAGCCCAGTCAAACATGATGGGCTGCAGTCTGCATGAGTTGGTATTGTCAGTCAAGTGTAAAATTACATGTCTGAGTCTCTCTGTCTCTTTCCCTCTCCCTCTTCCTCTTCGGTTTTCTCTTTCGCCGTCCCGGCCAAAAGAGGAAAAGACCAGAAAGGAAAGAGAGAGAGAGAGAGAGAGAGAGAGAGAGAGACTTCACGGATGGAGTGATTGAGCTGGAAGAGTGAAAGAGGAGACAGGTCTTGGGGGGGAAAAGGGGTTTGAAGAGCGAGGGACTGAGTGGCAGCGGTAGCGTATAGGTTACGGAAGTGGGCTTGTGACTGGAGGGTCGTGTGTTTGAATCCCCCGACCGGCTGGGGGGAAAAAAGTACCACTAAGATGCCGTTGAGCAAGGCACTGAACCCCCCAACACACCTCCAACAGGGCTGCTCAGTGTCCAACAGTAGTAGACTGTGGTTGTACTGGGCAGCTCCCAGTGTGAATGTGTCTAATGGCAGGACTGTGAAGCAGAGCGGAGCTTCAAATGTGTGGTCTTGGATTGATCTCTCTCCATCCCCTCCCTCCCTTCCCTCCCTTCCCTCCCCCCCCCGTCTCTCCCTCCAGACATCAGTGTTGGATCTGAAGGAGAAGGCTTCCTATCTGGCCTCTTCAGCTCTGAAGAAGGACAACAGGCTGAAGAGTTTGGAGATTAGCCTGGAGCAGAAGAGAGAGGAGTGTGTCAAAGTGGAGAACCAGCTAAAGAAGGTTAGCTAGCAGGAAATACACCCCCCGTCCCCACACACACACACACACACACACTGTACATACAGTACAGACACACAATTATACACAAGCAAACAGGGTTTAACCTGGAGAACCAGCTAAAGAAGTTTAGGAAGAATAACACATAAATGTACGCCCACATGCGCACGCAGATGCTTACACACGCACGCACGCACACACGCACTCACGCACACACACACACACACACATAGAGAGGAGTGTCTCAGACTAGACAACCAGCTAGAGAAGTTAGCCAGAAAACAATAAATCCGTCTTTCCTTCTCTCGCTCCCCTTTCTCTTTCCCCATAAGAGATGTGTGTGTGTGTGCGTGTTTGTCTTTGTGTGTGTATGTGTGTGTGTGTGTGTGTGTGTGTGTGTGTGTGTGTATTCTCTTACACCCATAAAACAGTGCATGCGTGATGGCTTGCTGACAACCGTACGGACATTTTCACAGAGTGGAGAAGACAGCAGCACCACCACACCCTGTGTGTGTGTGTGTGTGTGTGTGTGTGTGTGTGTGTGTGTGTGTGTGTGTGTGTGTGAAGGTGTCAGTCCATCTCTGGTGTTTCTCTCATCAGAGTTTATTTCTGAGTCTCTTTCTGTTACTATGGCGAGAAGAAAGACAGAAAACTTGTGTCTGTGAGTGTGAGAGCGGCGATTGACGTATATGAGATTGTGTGTGTGTGTCAGTCGCCTCTCTGATGTTATACAGACACCGAATCTCTCTCTGTTCCTCTCTAACTTCTCTCTCTCTCTCTCTCTCTCTCTCTCTCCCTCTCTCTGTCTCTCTCTCGCTCTCTCCCACGCAGATTCTCTTATAATATTGTCAGAAACCCAAACATTTTCTCTCCACATAAAGAGCTGCAAAGGCTATTCTGCACTTCCAAAACTAATAGGGCTTACACACAGTGAGCCCAAGACACACACACACACACACACACACACACACACACACACACACACGCACAAATGGTCAGACACTTTGCACACACTGACATACAAATAAGCGTGCACACACATGCACACACACACTGCAAATAGTCCCAAGAAAAATATGTAACACACACACACACACACACACACACGGTCAGTTGGTCTGTCCCAAGAGCAACATTAACTGCTGGGAAACACACACAGCTGTTTTAACCTCTAAGCTAATGGTTATGAGTCTCTTTTGTTTTTTCCTTTATTTCATTTCTTTCTCTCAGTCATTCTCTCCGACCTCACGTTGAGGTAGGAGCCCGGGTGTGGCGGAGGGCCGGCCCACTTCCACTCACTTGAAACTGCCTTTTATTTGTCTACTCGCGTCTGCTCGGGCTTTTCTGCTGATGTGACTCTGTAGGATAAACACGTCGGTGTGTACGTTGTGTTATGTAAGCAGTGTCAGACTGTAAGTTATATGCACCCGCGGGCCCGAGTTACCCGGCGGGATCATTAAAGTTTCATCTTAATCGGGTCTCGTCAAGAAAATAAAACATGAAGGGAAACTATTCTGAAAATATAGAACTGCTGTTGTTTCTATTGATGGTGACCACTAATAGAATTCATTCTTTAGCCATTTTTTTTTATTCACCACTCTATCGCAGGTTCGAGTTACAAGTGTGTGTGTGTGTGTGTGTGTGTGTGTGTGTGTGTGTGCGCGTGTGTGTGTGTGTGTGTATTAGTCTGGATGAAGTCAAAGTTTTGGCCAGTGTTATGGAAACCAGCCCAAACTGTAGACACCATATCATCTCATGAAACAGACTGAAACGTCACTACTAATAACACTACTGATACACACACACACACACACACACACATTGTGTCTCATGGTGAGGTTTACCATATTGTAGTCTACATACTGCACCAGAATCATCTGTATTTCAGAAATATTCTTGCAACTTATTCTGCATTTTAGTGTCTCTGTGCCTCAACGTCGTTCACCAGACTGTTCAAGCGCTCTTTTGACTCAACCTACCTGAAGTTCATCATCCAGTATTTCCCATCCAGTTTGAAAGCGTTATTCATTTATCAGGACATGAGTTAAAAAGTATCATGAATTGTTTTTACTTAGGATGGGGTGGATAGGATGTGTCAGTTTAACACATTTATGTCAGTAAAACAACACGATGACTCAACGTGTTGTTATTGACATTCCAGTCAAATGGTGGTCATCTCATGTTTTTTGTCTTGTGTGGTTCAGGCCCAGAGCGCGGCAGTGGAGTCCCAGGCCAGCACCGAACTCTCCGAGCACATTTCCTGTCTGGAGCAGGAGGTGGCCCGGCACAGAGAGGATGCTGGGAAGGCCCAGTCCGAGGTGGAGCGACTGCTGGAGATCCTGAGAGAGATGGAGAACGAGAAGAACGACAAAGATAAAAAGATCCACGACCTCGAGAGGTGAGAGAGAAACCGTCATAGTCACCCTTCTTCATATAGTACCTGCCTCTCCTCCTCCTCGGTCATTTTGAAATAATCATTTGATGTAAGGTTAGATTGTTGTTTTGGATTACATGTTGGAAATAAGTATTGGAAACTCTTGAAGACTTGAAGTCTACGATAATCTTCTCAACAATACTAATCCCATAGTTCTTCCTCTCTCACCCCTTCCCCTCATCCCTCTCTCCCTCCTCCGCCATATGCACTTAATTTCATCCATCTATCTATCCATCTGTCCATCTATCTATCTATCCATCTATCTATCCATCTATCCATCTATCATCTATCTATCCATCTATCCATCTATACATCCATCCATCCATCTATCCATCATCTATCCATCCATCCATCCATCCATCCATCTATACATCTATCCATAATCATCATTTCGGTACCATTGTTTATTCCTTAACCTAATGCGTGTGTGTGCGTGTGCGTGTGTGTGTGCGTGTGTGTGTGTGTGTGTGTGTGTGTGTGTGTGTGTGTGTGTGTGCACGCTCATCACACCCCAGACATCCTCCCCCCTCTCATCTGTGGCATTCTCAGCAGTCCCGAAAACAGGCCCCTCCCCCCGCTGCCTCTCAGCCAGTGGGGGGGCTGGTGTGGGACTACCTGGGCACGTGAGTGGCTGGTGGCCCTGTCAGTCAGTCCTTTAGTCAGTCAGTCAGTCAGTCTCACTAGCTGCACGACAAACTCACTTTGCTTGTCAGAGAACGGGATATGAGAGCACTACGAAAGCTGTCGCTCCCATGTGGAAAAGTAAGATGGAATTAAACACCTTCTTATGCCTAACCAGTCCACTTGGTGGACACTTTTACCCAGAGTGCCTTGCAGGGACATGAGTACACTTAGAGTATGGGTGTCCCAAGTGGAAATTGAGCCCCTAACCCTGGCAGTGTTAGTGCCTTGCTCTACCCATTGAGCTACACAGGACCACAGATTTGTGACTGATTCATTGTTCATTATGATTCCTTAGTTGGTGAAAATGTCAGTTCCTATGAAACTCGACACAGTTGAATTTTTCATTGTTTTTGTAGCCGTTCCCTGCTGCAGCAATTGCCCAAAACCAAACTATCTCGGTGCTGTAGCTTCTTTCCTCCGAGAGCTTTTCCCGTGCTTTTGGACGGATGAAAAATGGGCAAAATGTTTTACGACTTCCATATGTATAGTTCATTATAAGGACACTCGTAGGGAATTCCAACACACTCATAGCGCCTCATGACCAGCTTATAAGAAGACGTAATGCTTAGCGGTGCATAAGACGTTATAAATCAGAGAGACGCAGCAGCTCCGTACAGATAGATTAGAGGGCGTTCCTTTCAGATTAAAAGGTTGTCTGACAACCTCTGGCAGATAGCTGGTCATAAAGACTCATGAGACGCTCTCACTTTTAATTCGCTGTAAGTTATATCTATAATTGTTTTATGAGCACTGACACAGTCTAATGCATCAGTGAGCATTACGTGTTCTTATAAGCGCGGTCATGAAACATTATTTTTTTGAGTGTATGTGTTTTGTATGGCTGTATCTCCTTCTTATATGGCTTATCTTAGGTTTTTGGTGCAGGAAAAGGACATTTCCTTATTTTTCATGTAATATATCAAAGATAAACAGGACAATAATAAGATAATGCCATATTGTAAGAGCCTTTTCCACATGGGACAGAGTTGGGTATGCTTACTAATAGTCACCATCAGAGCCATGAGGATGAGAGTTGCAGCACCAAGCCTCTCCAATATGCCTTATTCACACCGGTGCCATCTTGGATTGAAAAATGTACTGTGTTGGGAAAACCAGGTAAACAAATCTGGACAAAAAAAATCTCCTCCCGCACAGTAACTACTGTATGTCTACCTCTGTGTATGGCAGTGTTGATCCAGGATTACTCAGCGGGTCTCTTTCACCGCGGTGCGATAGACAAAACTGAAGGTTTTGACTGATCAGGGTTTCGAAACTCTCTCGCTTTCATTGTAGTGATGCAACTCTTTCATCGTGTGGCTCTGCTGGAGAAGTTTTCACACTGCACTCTTGTTTTGCTTTCAGCCAGGGATGCTTGACTTGTAAAGTTAAACACACTCTTTTTCTTTGACTAGGAGAATGGACAGTCCACTCTGCTGCTTTCTGTCTCAAGATACTAGGAATGATTTATTTCTATCTGTCTACCTATCTGCCTATCTATCTGTCTGTCTGTCTGCCTGCCTGCCTGCCTATCTCCATCTAGATATCTGGTCTTATTCCTCCTGTCTCTGTCTCTCTTCTGTCTATCTTATTACCTGTCTGCCTGCCTCTGTCTGTCTGCCTGTTGTTTGCCTGCCTGCCTGCCTACCTGCCTGCCTCTCTGTCTACCTATCTGCCTGAATGTCTATTTGTTATTCTGTCTATCTGCCTGACTGTCTCCTTACATGTTTGTCTGTTGTTCTGCCTGTCTGTCTGCTTACATGTCTGTCTGTGTCGAGGGGGCTATAGAGTAGGGTTTTAATACGTTTCCAGTCTGTCTTCCAGGTCAGGATTAGACAGAGATACTCCACATGGTCATAGCTGTCTGTGTTCATAAGAACTGGTCTGTCTGTCTGTCTGTCTGTCTGTCTGTCTGTCTGTCTGTCTGTCTGCTTGTCCAGTCCACTGATATCTGAAGTCTCTCACACTCTCCCTCTCTCTCTCTTTTAGTCTCTTTCATCTACTCTTCCACTTTCTTTCTCGGGAGAACCGTCTCCCCTTCTCTGTCTCTGTCTCTGTCTCTGTCTCTGTCTGTCTGTCTGTCTGTCTGTCTGTCTGTCTGTCTGTCTCTCTCCCTGTCTGTGTGTTTAGTAGTTGACTGTAAGGCTAATGGTTGTTAATGATTTTAGGGAGATAGAGTACTTCCAGTCTGTGTCTCCGTCTGGTCTAGTAGAAATACTAGACTATTAATAATTCAACACCTGCTGACTTCAAACTGGTGGGTTTTAACTGTGTGTGTGTGTGTGTGTGTGTGTGTGTGTGTGTGTGTGTGTGTGTTTTCATGTAGTCTGCCAGTAGCCACAGAGGCAGATTTACAGCGGTACTAGGTTTGCGGATGATGTTGTAATGTAACTTTATAACGGTTTTAAACAGATGGGTGTACACATGGACATGGTGATGGCAGTAGAGCTCCTACACCGTGTGTGTTTGAAAGATGTTTAATTTGTCCAGTGGATTACACTAAAATAAAGACTTCTCTTCAACTGATATTTAATATCTGAACGTTGCGGTCTGCTTTTAGACGGTAGGTATCAACTTAGCGGGTGTATATATTTCAGAATAGTATTTTAAGATTTTTTTATGAGAAAATGTAACTTTACCGTTGCACGCACACATACACACATATACATATCGACTACTGTAAAATAATGGTTTAGAGGGGATATACGATACTTTTTACACCATCACATACAGTTTTTCATTTAGCTGTTAGATCCAGGAATTTCTGAACACTGTGAAAAGCATTAATGGAAAGATTATAACTGGGCCGGACAAGTGTGATCTTTTTTTTCCCCTCTTGTGTGAATTCTCTCTTGCCTGTTTCGACCTGAACCGAGGTGCAAAGCATTTAAGGCATTTGGTGCTGAAATAGGGCAAGCCTGTCACGCAAATCCTCCCTGGATAAATACAGGGTACAAAGAGGGTAATGGTTTGTTATTAGGTCATTTTGGGGCCACGTACACTGGCTAGCCCCAACATATAAAATGTGCTAATACTTAGTTTTATCCTAGGGCTACCTAGCCCTGCTGTGAATCGTAAAACTGAGCCCCAGGCCAACTGGTACAATGTCAAAAGAGGATAAATTAGCCTGGGGGCCGACTCCTAGCTTAGCACTGAGGCTAACCCTGGACTAAGAATGAGCAGTGAGAACAGTTTGAATGAAAGATCAGATGTGGGTTAAGCAAGGTTAAAAAAAAAAAAAAAAAAAAGCAACCTCCTTTCTCTCTCCCCCGGTGTAAATGCAGCCATAATGGTACCAGGTTATTTATTTCAGTAACTAGGATGGTAATTGGAGCAGACTTGGTGACTTCACACTGAGGGGAAATGGAGCTGAAAATCTGCCCTGATGGCCAAAATAAAGGATTTGGAGAGAAGACTGGAAAAGAGAGGGAGAGAGAGGGGGAGAGAGAGGAAGGGAGGGAGGAGGTGGAGAGAGCAAGAGAGAGAGAAACAGAAACAGAGAGTGAGAGAGAAAGGAAAGAATAAAGTGTGGAGACAGAAAGAGAAAGAAACAGACGGAAAGGGCCGAAGAAGACGAGAAAAAGAAACAAAAAGGAAGGAAGGAGGGAACAGAAAGAGGAAGGAAAGGGTAGAAATCCAGACGGAGAGAGAAACGGCGAGAGAGAGGGAGAAATGTGAAATATAAACCTGAGTAATGGGAAATAAGAGAAGTTTATTGCGTGTTATATTGTTCTGTAATGGACAATTTGTCTCTGGCATGCTGTCCCTCGTTTGGGTTCCCAGGCTTAAGCTCAACCTGGAGTCAGGAGGTTGCCAGCCCGGCGCACAGCTTAGCCAACAATATGAGGAGTGACTGCGTGGAACGGGGGTTGGTTTCCATTGCCCTTTCAACTCCCAACCAATTTAGGAAGTGGATTTTCTTCACAATTTAAAAATATTGAGAAAAAAAAAAAAGCAAGTCAATGATAACATACAATATGCCGTTTGGTGGAGGCTTGCTTACATTTTAAGTGGCCCCAGCGGGAAGTGTTACGATGAAGAAATAATGCATAGTGGGTGTTAGATACTCAGTCGATGCTTTGATTGGCTAATAGCTCACTTACTATTGGTTGGGGATGCAGTTCAAGAAGTGTTGATTGGGGTCATGTGAGGTGAACGGGCCTCTCGTGAACCTCGCTGCAAGGATGCTGAGCTCTGATCTAGGAGGAACCGTCTGTCTGCTAGTCTGTGTGCCTGTCTCTTGTAGGTTATGCCTGTCTGTCTCTACGTGCCTGTCTGTGGTTGTTATGTCTGACTGCCAGCCTGCCTGCCTGCCCCATCTGTTTGGTTGGTTATGCCTGTCTGTCTCTTATCTGTCTCTCTCTCTCTCTCTCTGTCTGTCAGCTCTTCACAGTTGAAACTCTTTGAAGTGAGATCAAGCCTGCTAACCAACACTCACTCCTGTCTCCTCTCTCACCTTTCCCTCTCCTTCTCTCCTTCCCTCTCTTTCTCTCTCTCTCTCTCTCTCTCTCTCTCTCTCTCTTTTATCTTTACAATGCAATGCTGTCTCCTATTCTCCCCAGTCTTGCCTCAAGGTTAGTACCGCATGCCTTCTTCTTCTACCTCTCCTTCTCCGTCACTCACTTCCTCTCCCTCTCTCATCCCCCTCTTCCTCATTGTCATCTACTTCTTGTCCTTGTACCAAGACACTCTCTGTCTCCCTCTCTCTGTCATCCCTTTGTTTTTAATCATTCTCATCGTGTCTGTCTGTCTTTGAAGGAGACACCTTGACTTCACTGCCTCTTTGATGGAGGAACGTTGCCATTTTTTTTCTTCCTCTCTGCATTATAACTACTTACTACTTACCAGAATTTTGACTTTGATACCAATATTAAGTGTACTATCATCATCATATACTGCTACGGCATCACAGCAATCAAGACACGCGCTACCACACTTGACTTGGGCAGCTTTGTTGCAACTTTTGATGTTGCCGCAGGAGTTTTGATGTCGGTGGGGCGCCCGTCTTTTGTTTTGTCAACCAGTTTAGACGGACTGGAATTCAGCCCAAGGCGCGATGGACCGTTTGTTCCCCATGTTTTCAGCTGTTTGACTGAAATTGACTGAAGTTGAGTTTTGCGCTGATCGCTGCAGTCCACTGCCAACAGCCAGACTCCGTTTAGTCCAGTTCCTCTTCCTCTTTTTCGTCTTAGAACTCTATTCCTGCACGTATACGCCCCCTGGAGGTGACGCTGCAGTAGGATCTCCGCTTGCAGAACACATTTGGTGATTCAGTCGTTTGTAACACTATTTTGGATCGTGACAACGCTACTACCTACACCCAGTGGTGCACCTAGTGAGAGAAACCCGGGGTCCTAATGTTGCGTACGCTCTGTACTGTAAAGGTCTCCACAGCGCCAGCATTACCGATTCTCTTTATCGTTCTTGTTGTTCGCTGCTTTTAGAGCGACTTCTCCCCACTGCCGTCTTGTCAGCTTTTTCATTGCTTTTGTTTTGTTGTTGTGATTCGAGTCTAGAGGGGGGGAAAAAAAAGAAAGAAAAAGTTAGCGTTTGCCTCGCCGTCTGGCAGACGACAGAAGAAGACTTCTTTTCTTCTTCTCTTCTTTTTTTGTTTTGTGTTTTTCTCTTTTTGTCTTTTTTCTGGTTGTTTTGATCTTGGGCTAAGGAACTCCTCATCCACTGCCAAATGTCTGACATCAAGGGTTCTGTGGCTTAAAAAGGAATCGCATTTGTGTGTGTGTGTGCATGTGTCTGTGTCTGTGTCTGTGTCTCTGCGTGTGTGTGTGTGTGTGTGTATGTCTGTGTGTGTGTGTGTGTGTGTGTGTGTGTGTGTGTGTGTGTGTGTGTGTGTGTGTGTGTGTGTGTGTGATCCCTTTGAGGCCCTGGATGACTCTGCATTGAGGAGGTGCAGGGATTTGTCAGCTAATGGGTGACAATAGGCAGGCAGACACACACACACACACACACACACACACACATTGTTTTTCTCTGTTTCTTCCTTTCATCTGTCTTCCACACAAGTAGGGATTTGTCAGCTAATAGGTGAAGTGTAAAATCTACAACTCCTTGCTGCCTTGAAATTCCAAGTTGACTGAAATGGTTCAGACAATACGTTGAATGATGAAACGTCTCGTCATGTTGACAAGGGTTTATTAGATGAATCCACTAATTGATGAACTACATTCAATGTTATTCTTTCACTAGTGAGAAGGTTGTTAGTGTATCTAGTTCACGTGTCACATAGTTATTACACCATAACCCTATTTTTTGAAATTACTATTTTACTTTTATGATTTTGGCTTTTCATTGCTTTTATTGATTTAAGTACTTTGAGCTTCATATTATGTATGAAAGGTGCTCTATAAATCAAGGTTATTACATTATTATTACAATTTTTTATTATTATTATTATTTATGATTATTATTTATTATTATGATATGATATTTATGATTATTAGAAATGATTCACCTGGGGCGTCCGGGTAGTGTAGTGGACTAAGCAAGGGCAAGGGTATATGTCCTGGTCGCTGCACTAGCGCCTCCTCTGGTCGGTCGGGGCGCCTGTTCAGCGGGGAGGGGAACTGGGAGGATAACGTGTTCCTCCGCACACGATACGCCCTCCCGGTGGAACTCCTCGCTGTCTGGTGAAAAGAAGCGGCTGGCGACTCCACATGCGTCGGAGGAGGTGTGTGGTAGTCTACATGTAAAAATTGGGAGAAAATGGGTTAAAATTCAAAAAATTAAAAAAAGATTCACCTAAGAGACCTACGTCATACACACAGTCAGCAGCATACGTGTTGTAAGTCAATCTGTGCCGTTGACTCATCTGCAACGTAATCCAGATTTCAGATCAAAGACGAACGAGAAGCCAAAGAACAGACTGGCAGCTTTTCACTCTGGCTCTTTATTGGTCTCCATGTTAAACAATGGCACTGCCAAGACCAACTTCAATTTACTGTCCCAATATTTACACTGTAATACTATTATTAGAACGCTTTCCATCTCGTTGTATGGTTGGTTTACGTATATGTGTATGATTGATTTTTAACCAAAGGGACATTTCATTGCGAGTAACTGACCACTGGGTTGTATCACAGTATTTTTCTCTCACATGAGCTAGTTTCTATGCTTGTAATAGGTTTGACATATCTTTGATGTTAGCCGCCCGTGTTCAGGGGCACTTTGATAATTTTGGGAGCTGTCAGTACTGGGGATCAAACCAGCAACCTTTCAACTACTAGGTGGCTTCCTCACCCAACCCAACCCAAAACTGCTGCCCAAATTATTCTGCTATAGGTTTTTCAGTTAGGAAGATGAAATTCCATTACATGTAATATGTTACTCCTCTCCCCCCTCTGGCAGATAATGGATTTTCTACTGTTGGGTAAAAAAAACAACACAGAACTTCAGTTTTGGTGTTTTCTTATTTGAACTTATTTGAATTTACTGTATGTTACATTACTTGACCCCTTGGGCCCCTGAAATCTCCATTGTATGATATCAAAAACACATCGGCGTCATGAGGAAATAAGCATTATTTCCTCCTTGTTGGTGGTTTTTGACCAACAACAATCATTTTTCTTATTTTGTGTTTTGTTTTCTGGTTTCTTAGGTTGAGGTGAGCTGTTTTTAATCTGCCTTTTTAATCTCACCTGCACTTTGTAATATTTCCTTTCTGTGTTTTATGGTTTTGTATGTGCAGTTAAATAAACTAAAATATTATTCCCCTGTTTTCAAAGGAAATTCTGAATTGTTGAAAGGAAATCGTTGATGTTCATATTTGGGGAGCTGTGTGCAGTAAACACACACGAGGCCCCCGAGCATTTCTCATCAAATATTTATGCAGGACTCCAAATGCAATATTAATATTTTCTTAATGTGGGTCCCTGAATATCAGCAGCATGCTAATGAGGTTAAAAAGTTTTTATTTTTTAGACTTTGAGGTTTACTGAACTTTATGACATTTTGTGTGTGTGTGTGTGTGTGTGTGTTTTAATTTAGTCTGCCAGCAGTGTTCAATATTTTTTTAAGTTTAAGGTTTATTGAAGACTAGTAGGTTCTGTGTGTGTGTGTGTGTGTGTGTGTGTGTGTGTGTGTGTGTGTGTGTGTGTGTGTGTGTGTGTGTGTGTGTGTTCAGAGGTTTTGTGAAATTTATGAAGTTCAAAGTGCTTTCAACAAGTATGTTAGTGTGTGTTTATGTTAGCACGTAATATATTTACAGTATGTGCCTCTGTGTGTGTGTGTGTGTGTGTGTGTGTGTGTGTGCCCATGCATATTTTAATCTGTGTTAATGTGTGAGTGTGTGTCTATGAGTGTATGAATGTGTCTGGGCGTGTGTGTATGTGTGTGTGGGGTCCTACCCAGAGAGTTGATCTAATACAGAGCAGGTTGTGTTTGGAACAGTTCAGTGTTGCTGAAATCTACTCCCTGTTTACCGCTCCCTGTTCCCAACTGTGTGCCTGTGTGTGTGTGTGTGTGTGTGTGTGTGTGTGTGTGTGTGTGTGCGTGTGCAGATGTGTTCATCACATTTGTGCGTACCTCGTGTTTACACCGTAGTCTCCTTTGGATCTCAGTGAAGTGAAATCTCCTGGGATCTCTCCTCCGTCGGTGTGCAGCGGTTGCTGAACGTGGCATCAGTGTGAGAGCAGAGGAAGTATATTACATATTAAAAGGGCTTCAAACGGCGCGGGGCCTTTGGTGTGGAGACACACCGAGTTGACGAGGCAACTTTTGCTCCTAGAACTACTTTAATACACTCAAAGTGTTTTAGTGTTTCATTAAATATGTTTAAAATCACAGCTGCAGATTTTGTAAGACTGTTTAGGGGATTTCTGCTTTATTAGTCAGTACCCAGTAGAGAGAGGATTAGGATGACATGACATCAGAGGTCAGGTCCAGTGTCTTGCTCAAGGACAGTAGATAATGTAATAACTTGTAACAATGTTTTGAAAAGTCTCTAAATGGGTGAACATGTGATGGATCCCCTGGTAACGTAGAAGCATCACATTATTACATTAATCGCACTTATTACTTCAACAGATTTTAACTGATGATGCAAAAATAATATTGCTGAGTAATAACATATTAACTCATAATACATCTTCAATCTTTCAATTACACCTCTATAGAGTAGTAATCACAATTTAATGCTCTAATTTGATATTATAATATCATCCAGCAATTCAGCTTTTATTACATTTTCTTTTTTTGACATTTTACATCCGACAGTTATTTCATTGTCAGTTGCTAAAAGGACAGTCTCCCTACTTGCTACAGCAACCTGTCACTCCAGATACCTGGCACACCCAGACAAGGTTTTATAAACCTCTCTATGTCAAGGAGACCAGTGTGCAAAGTTCCTGGGAAGATGCAGTGCACCGAATCTGAAAAAATGTTTGTGAATCAATGTTTGACTGCTGTTGCAGAAGTCTATGGTCCATGGTTCAATGCTGGGACCTTATCCAAAGGGAAAATCTCTTACTTTTAGAGATAGCAAGAGAAGAGGAGGGGGCAGGAGTCGACGGGAGGGAGGGAAAGGAGATGAGTGGAAGTGAAAAGAGAGGGAGAGGAAGTGGAAGGAATTGGCGGTGGGGGGGGGGCAAAGGAGAAGAGAAATTGTCCATGGTCTGATGAAAATATTTTATCCAAAGGAAAGACCAATGTTGCATTTGGAGAGGGAGATGGTTCCAGGGAGACGGAGGAGAGAGAGGGGAAGAGGGCCACTCTCATTGGTCTGATGCAAAGTGACTGTCTTGTAAAAAGGGAACAAATGCGTGATGTTTCAGGAGAGAGAGCAATGTTGGTTTTGGAGAGCTAGAAGATTCCAAGGAGAGGAGGAGGAAGTGCACGATTACCCCTGCAAATGATTATCATGGCATGTAATGATACAGACAAATCAGTGATGTTTGAGGAGAGGGTTTAGCATTAGGACAACAAAGAGAGAGGGAGGGGGGAAAGAGAGAGAGCGAGTGTGAGTAGGAATTGAGTGTTAAGTCAATAGGAAACATTATTAGCAAAGGATCTGATCCACACACACACACACACACACACGCACGCGCGCGCGCACACATGCATTCACATACATACAGTAAATGTAGCATGAAGGGGGGAAACCTCAGAGAGCCTACCAGATGGTTGGAGCTTCCTGGAAATCCTCCAATAGGAACATTCCTGCCTATTTATGACCTGTTACACACACACGGCGTACAGAGCAAAATAGATCCCAAACACTCGTAACTTCATCCCAGGTTCAGGGTAAG
>JAXDDW010000099.1:1140000-1177500 GCA_034670385.1 Hoplostethus mediterraneus
TCTCTCCCCCGCCCCCCCCCTCTCTCTTTCTCCCTCTCCCTCCCTCTCTTTCTCTCTCTCCCCCTCTCTCCCCCTTGTTGAAGGTCAGTGTTCAGGATGAGTTCCCATATGTCTTATCAACGTGCGCAGACATAAAATCACACACACGTTTACATACACAGGTACACACACCGGCACAGGAACACATACACACAGCCACACTGCAGGGCTCCAACATGCTACATTCCCATTGATAAATCATGTACCTCAACCTTCACACACACACACACACACACACACACACACACTCACACACACACACGTACACATACACAGACGTTTTTTATTTGTAATATACATTAACGACGCAGACTCTTCTCTCACTCTTCGTCTCTCTTGTGTGTTTGCTGTGTGTGTGTGCGTGTGTGTGTGCGTGTGTGTGTGCGTGTGTGTGTGTGTGTGTGTGTGTTGTCGCCAGCTGTAGCAGGAATGTGCTGACAGTGTGTGTGTAACAGCGGGGTGTCAGGTCTGAAATCCCAATCTGGATGAATTAGAGGCTGTTTTACTCTCCACTGTTCTGCTTTAGTGACGTTTAACGCACATCTGTCATCTCTACCTCGCTCTACCGCTCTCTCTCTTTCTCTCTCTCCCTCCTTCTCTGTCTCTCTCTCTCTCTTTCTGTCTGTGTACTTCCCTCTACCTGTCTCTCTCTCTCTCTACCGCTGGAAAAACCTTCACCTTTCCTCACCTACAGCTACACCTACATCTCTCTTGCTCCCCTTTCTCTCTTTTTTTCTTTACCTCTGTCTGTTTCACACACACACACACACACACACACATTTAGCAAGATTTTCTTTGGCTTGCGGGGTGTTTGGGGAGTGCGAACGGAGAGGAGAAGATGGGGAGTAGAGGAGATGAGAGGAGAATGATGGGATGGTGATGAGAGGATATAAAAAGAGGAGAGGAGGTAAGAGGAGAGGACACAAAAGGAGAGGAGAATTGAAGAGAGGAGAAGAAGAGAGGAGAAGAGAGGGTCATCGAGGAGTGAGGAGGCGCAGAGATGAGAGAGGATGCAGAAAAAGGAGAGGAAAAGAGATGTTGAGAGGTCAGGGGAAGACTTGTAAATCAGTTTTTTTTTTGGTGGTGCGATAGGAGGATAATAAAATGAAAGAAAAGAAGCAGAAATGTTTTTTGGCAGAGAGACATGCAGGGAAAGAGAGAGAGGAGAGAGACAGCTGTCCAAAGACAACTCAGCCCAGCCAAGCAGACTTTTGTGATATCCCTTCAGAAATGATATGACCCCTCGGCCTCCCTCGCTCCTTCCGCTCACCCATCAATCTCTCAGAGCCGTTTGACTGAGATCCTCCTCCCCTTATTCTCTTCTAGCTTTACACTCATTTACTGGCCGTTATTTTACAAGCCAAGAACGTTTTCTATCATTTTGTTTTTTTTGATCAAAGGGAATTTACTGCAAAAATGACACAGCAAGACACCGATTTCTCTGTTTATTTGCGGCGGGTGTTATGGAGATTGTAACACCAACAATGCTTAAAAGAAAAGAAAAGAAAACACCAAAAAAAAAAAAAGGTTTTGGCAACGTAGATCAGCAAGACTCCCAGCAACGGGCAACAAAACGAATCACATGTCCTGTGATTGATTTCGAGGAAAATAAAACGTGATGTTTCAGTTGTGTTCTCAGTGTGTGGCAGCCCACCTCAGGCTCTAACAAACTCACCATAATCGTGTATAAAAGGCGGTGACTCACTAAAGCAATTTTTTATCACTATAGGAGGGCAGTTCTCCTAGCAACAGTTAAAGAGGAAAAAACCCAAACCACTTGAACCTCTGTTAGCAAAACAGCCATCGGTCATGTACCGCACCAGTCCCGGGCCCGTGGTGTTGTTTCGGTGCTCTGTTTTTCACATTCCCACGGAGAACAGGCCAAACGTAGATGACGTCACGGGAGGGACTTTAAAATATCGATGATCTAAAACATCAACGGTAAGAATCAAACAGTAAGGGCTTCTTTCTTCTTTCAACGATCATACAGGGGGGGGGGGGGGGAATCCATCCGTAGAAGAGACAGAGATACCGAGTCCTTCGCCGACAGTAGCCTCGATGGTCCAGAATGCATTGCAGCCACAGCACGTGTTGCCTTTTTGAGTAAGTGGCGTGACTCTTGTGTTCTCGCTAGCGCTATCTTTCTTCCTGTCTCCACCTACACATACAACCCCACAGCTGGATGCAACGAGTTCAGGCACGTTCTCTGGGGGTTGGGGGTCGTCAAAAGGCATTCTGGGAAACGTGGGAAATCACTAACTGGAGTAGATGAGGGAACGTGAGTAGAACAAAAGGTCAGTTACACATTCCAGATTGATCTAATAGTACAAGAGTCTCCATCCAGTGGAATCTGAACGTTTACCATTTGAATCAAGTAATTTGTGAAGTTATTTTCCCTGCAGAGTTTGTGAAAAAGTTGTCCTGTGCTTTTTACTGGTTTAAGGGCCCTTCTGTGGGAGAAGGTCAAACTTTCAAAGGCTGTTTGTCTGTATCAGTCATGTTGGTTGAGAAGTAACGCGAGGCGCCCACTCTCTCTGAGCCGGTAACACCTGGACCTTCTATCATCTGTGTTTACTCACAAACGCACACTGTGTTTTGTATTACATGGACGATAAAACTAGAGGAAGTCTGTTGACGCACACAAAACACACACACACACACACACTGCATCTTATATGGACAATTAGAGCTATAGCGGAAGTTTCTGGACACACACACACACACACACACACACACACACAGCGAGCAGCCTCCCGTAGTGAAAGCCTTGGCTGATGGCTCAAGGTGAACACTATAAATTCAATTTATTTCTCTTCTGCTGCTCTGTGCGTCGTTTTATCTCCCTCCTGCCCTCCCTCTACCCCTCCACCTCTCCCTCTACCCCTCCACCTCTCCCTCCTGCCCTCCCTCTACCCCTCCACCTCTCCCTCCTGCCCTCCCTCTACCCCTCCACCTCTCCCTCTACCCCTCCACCTCTCCCTCCTGCCCTCCCTCTACCCCTCCACCTCTCCCTCCTGCCCTCCCTCTACCCCTCCACCTCTCTCTCCTGCCCTCCCTCTACCCCTCCACCTCTCCCTCTACCCCTCCACCTCTCCCTCCAGCCCTCCCGTGCGCCCTGCACCCCTCCCGCCATCCCTCCCTTCATTCCTTCATTCCTTCTGTCCCTCCTTCACTCCCTCCTTCCCTCCCTAATTCCTTCTCTCCATCCCTCCTGTCCGCCATCCACCCTTTCTTTCATCTCGCCCTCCCGCATCGCTCCTTCCTTCCTCCACCCTCCCCTTTCTCCATCTCTGCTCACGTCTTTCCACCCATCCCTCTTTCCACCCCTCCATCGGCTTTATGTCTTTCTGGAAACATCGTTATCCCTTGATTTCTGTCTGTCTGTCTGTATTTCTGACTATCTGTCTATCTGTCTGTTGGTTGTTGTCAGTAGATAGTGACACTACTCAACAGTGCTTGTGTGGGTTATAATTGTGTGTGTGTGTGTGTGTGTGTGTGTGTGTGTGTGTGTGTGTGTGTGTGTAGTCAAACATCCTATTTTCCAGCCATGCTCTTCACAGCAGGAAACCCGTCACTAACAATACGACTGCACATGTAAGACACAAACACACAGCAGCTAACAATGGCAATACATGTTGCCTGCAGAAATAACAAATGTGGACACACACATACACACACACACACACACACACACACACAAAAAGGAAGGAAAAATGTAAGGAAAATACAGCCTCCCACACAAAGGCATGTGGAAGCACATACAAACACAGACACATCCTTTGATCACATCAGACACAAATGAGATTAATCCACTGTGTGTGTGTGTGTGTGTGTGTGTGTGTGCGCGCGTGTGTGTGTGTGTGTGTGTGTGATGTTTTAACACTTCATCATACCAGCTCAAATCAGGCCTTCTCGCCCTCTTTCACCCCGTCTTCTGCCTCCAGTTTTCTTCTCTCCTTCACTTGCTCTGTATTCTTTCCTTCTGTCTCTTATAGTTGCTCTCTGTACTTTCCTTTCTTGCCCTCTTTTCTCCCTCTCTTTCTCCTTCTCTTTCTCTCAAGAGAGAGAGATGGCAATGAAGAAAATAGCAGCAATAAAAGACGTGCTTAGTCCTTCTTTAGTTAGACGCTGTGTTTAAATAGCAGGTTTAACTCCAAACCTTGCGCTGGATTAAACTGAGAGACAAACCAAGAGAGAGAGAAATCAACTGGGGTGAGAATGACAGGGGAGGCAGGGGGAAGAGGACCGAGAGACTGAGGGAGAGAAGATGGGACGGCGAGAACAAGAACAAGAGAGAAGAGGCAAGGGAATAAAAGTTAGAAAAGATGGAAGTCAACCAAACACACATCAGATAAAAGACACAAGTGGGGAGAAAGAGCAGATAAAGGAAAAAAGGAAGCGGCAGAACCTAAGCATGCCTATTTCCCTCTGCTGATTACATGTTGGGTTTGCCAGGCCATCAAACAGGTCATTAAAGAGCAATTAAAGAGAGAGAGGTAGAGAGAGAGATGAAGAAGAAAAATATCAAAAAGTCAAAAACAAAACATGCGTTTTTTTCCCCCCCTTTCCTCTGATTGCATGTTGTGTGTGCCAGACGATTAAATGTCTATTCTGGAAATAATAAAACCGTAGTAGACAGACAGAGGAGAACAGAGGAGACCTTTTGACTGGAACGCTGTAACTAGCGTTGTTTATACATTGGCATGGGAGAATGCTTGATTCTGATTGGCTGGAGGGTGACCATTAAATATCGTTGAACATACACTAGAGAGAGAGAGAGAAGGAAAGACATCAGAGAGAGAGAGGGAGACAAATAGACAGAAGAATAACCAGACAGCTCTGACAGCCGCAGTTTAATCACTGTTATAAATTAGTGCACTAAAAAAAAAAATTTAAAGGTTTCATTCCAAGTTCAAATTCAAAAGTTTATCGTCCTTAATGGGAAAGTTGGCTTGCAGCGCGGCGTGCGAGTCAATACGTACTCACAATGAACGAAGACGCAGAATACAAAAACATACAAGACACATTAAACAAAACAATGGATTATGTTCCATGGTAGTGACTTCAGTAAATGTTTTTATGTTGCTCTCCAAATGGTTAGCAGTCAAGGCAAATGAAAACATTTGTCATTTTAAAGTAAGTAGAATTGTTGTTACAATGGAGCCAATATGGCTCTGAGACCCTCGCATCAGCCGGCTGCCATTAGTCCTGTGCCACGCAAACGTAAAAACTTCATGTGAAATTCATGACTGCAGTATAGTTAAATGTGAAAATATAGATTTTTTTTTCCCCCCCTGTGAGTAATTTAATTATAACAAGATAAAAGCAGCTTCAGTATTTATCCGGTCTTAGATCACATACGGGCCGTCGGCAATTAGCTGGCTGAGGGGTGAAGCTCAGAGCTGTTCCGGACTTGAAAGCTTCTCTCTTGTTCAGTCGTTATTAAGTGTGTCCGATCTGCTGGAATATTACAGTAACATTTTTAAAAAGAATCAAGCAAAGAAGAAGAAGAATCTCCTGTTTATTATGGCGGGAGAAGGATTTACGTTCCAAGAGAATACGCAAGCGAGATGACTCATTTGACACAACAGAAATCAGTCATGCTGCAGTCCCAGTGGTTTTAAACCACTCATAACAAAACTCTCACTGACCTTCTGCTGTGCCCTGCACTTTGTGTTTCTGTCTCTGTAAATGAATGACGTTGTGTCATACATCTACTTTGGAAGGCAGTTTACAGGCTGTGTTCTTTCGCTTTAACGCAAACAAGCAAAGGTTGAAAAATCTCAACAATCTCAATCTCAACTCGCCTCACTCTGCAAAGTTGCATCCGTCTCGCTTTGTTCGTTTTCTTCCATTTACATTGCATGCATTCTTACCGCCTCTACATGAATCTGTCTGAATGTAGGGTTAGTCAGACAAGCTGAGACGTTTCGAGCAAGAAGAAGGTTTAAATTGGAAAAGCTATGAACGGACACCGGTACCTAACCACAGCTTCTTCTTGTCCCGTCTCCCTCATTCAAAGTGATGAACATCCACTTTGTCCCCGAGTGTGATGTCAGTGCAGGTATTCTTTCGTTTTCAACGCTTAATATTCCAGCTAAATGACTTGTGTAGTGACGATAACTCGCTCTATCTAACCCTTACCCTGTTTCGTTAATACTTGTTTGAAACACATCACGAAGCACATGATTCTAACCCCGAGACATTGGATAACAAAGCCACGAACAGTGAATTATATGGGCGCTTTTAAAATGGACCGCATAGCAAGATAATTGCAACCACTCTGAGAGGAAATGAATAAATCTGTTATGTTTCAGCTAAATTTCCCCAAAGACGGAGACAAATATCTGCCTCAGTTTAATAGTACAAGAGGCTGTTAATACGATCCTTCCATGTTAAAGGATCCACCTTTTTTTTTCTCCAGTTTTACAGAAATGCAGCAGAACTAAAGTCTGCAGGGACACTGATGGATGGATAGATGGAGGAATAGATAGATGGATGGATAGATGGATGGATAGATGGATGGATAGATGGATAGATGGATGGATAGATAGATGGATGGATAGATGGATAGATGGAGGAATAGATAGATGGATGGATAGATGGATGGATGGATAGATGGATGGATAGATGGATAGACAGATGGATAGATGGATGGATAGATGGATAGATGGATGGATAGATAGATGGATGGATAGATGTATGGATGGATGGATAGATAGATAGATGGATGGATAGATGGATAGATGGATAAAAGTCATCCCCCTTTCCCTCTCATGGTTCCTGCCTGCTGTCTAGTAAAGCAGGTTCCTCCAGACTAGTCTCAGGTCATATGAATGGCAGGTGTACGTTACTGTGGCTGGGTTGTGTTACAGTAGTGAGGTGGAACAGATAGATTGTAACCAGATGTCTTGGTCTCCGTAGCGCCGTGTGGAAATGGATTTACTGTAAAGAACTACATTGAAGAAAAAGAGTCTTTAGTGTGTGTGTGTGTGTGTGTGTGTGTGTGTGTGTGTGTGTGTGTGTGTGTGTGTGTGTGTGTGTGTGTGTGTGTGGTCTCATGGAAAGAGCGAACTCCCGCGGACCATGGATAATGCATTTTTACACCTTTCTTATTAGTCACTGTTTGTGTGTGTGTGTGTGTGTGTGTGTGTGTGTGTGTGTGTGTGTTTGTGTGTGTGTGTGAGAGAGAGAGAGAGAGAGAGACAGAGACAGAGAGAAAGTGTTTTGGAGAGAAAAAAGGGAGCGAAAAAGGGGGAATGTGTCAAGAACAGATCCTCATTCTGTCATGCAGTAGTCCCACCTGCCCTCTATCTCTCTCTCTCTCTCTCTCTCTCTCTCTCTCTCTCTCTCTCCCCATCTCTCCCTCTCTTTGTTCCTTCCCTCCCTGCCTCTCTCTCTCTCTCTCTGCATGTCTCTTTGATTTGTTTTCCCTCCAAATCCTCCTGTTATTTTATTCCCTCCCCTGTCAGTGCTGTTTCTGTGTGTGTGTGTGTCTGTCTGTGTGTGTGCGTGCGTGCGTGCGTGCACGTGTGTGTGTGTGTGCGTGTGTGTGTGTGTAAGCCCTCTCGCTGTCTTTCTTTAAGCCTCTCTGATGTACAACAGCTCCTTGAGGGGAGCTTTTCTCTCTCACTCACTCACTCTCTCTCTCTCTCTCACACACACACACACACACACACACACACACACAGCCCACGCACCGCACTTTCTTTTTACTTTAACCTATTTCCCTAGCTCTCTCTCTCTCTCTAATTCTTCCTGATTGTCTCTCACCCTTCCCCTCTCTCCATATTAAATCATTCATGTCCAGTGTCTCTGACCCACTTCCAGTGTAGTTCCTCAGGACACACACACACACACACACACACACACACACTGCTTTCACAAAACTCTCCCCAACAATCCTACTGTTCTCACTATCTTATTGTATTACAACTCAAAGATAAAGCAAAGGTAGATGTACAGGAATTACTGTAGTAATCAGCCAGTCAGACAGTTTTTTTAGAAGAAAACTTCCCAAGACGGTAAACACACAATGCTAGCCGTTGTATGAAAGCCATAACACGCTAGTATGTTATTGATAACTATTACATTATTATAGCTTCATCCTGTCATTTTCATAATAACTTCTGTTTTATTATAGTGAAACTTTGCGATGGTGCGTTTGCTGCACAGAGGTCAGCAGATGCTTCTCTGTAAAGCACTCTCTCCCTTTGATGACACACGGCAGTCCAACAAGTCCAACAAATGTTTCATAAAACCTGCTTCACTGTGTCTGTTCAGCACCTTGTGTTTTGGCTTGTAGTGCTGTGAACCTGTGTGTGTGTGTGTGTGTGTGTGTGTGTGTGTGTGTGTGTGTGTGTGTGTGTGTGTGTGTGTGTGTGTAGTAAAGCGTATGTTAAACTGTGAAACTTCAAAGAGAGGCCCCCAGCTCCATACTGCTGCTGTCCTCTCTCCTCTTTTTTTATTTTTTCCTCTCCTCTTTCCTGTTCCTTTCTCTCCTCTTTCTCCCCTCTCCTTTCTTCTCTCTCCATTTCTTTTCTTTCTGTCGCCCTTATGTTTTGAGTCTCTCTCTCTCTTTCTGTCTCTCTTTGTAAGAGAGAGAGAGAGAGCAAGAGAGAAAGAGAGAGAGAGCTCCAGGCAAATAAGGACAGGGGGCCCAATGCTGGCTGGTTCTCTGCCCCAGGACAGAAGCTGTCAGCTGGGGGAGAAATACTACTCTGCTGGGCCCCTCTCTGGAGACCCAGGTACTACTACACCACAGCTGTGCGTGTGTGGGGGAGAGAGAGGCAGAGCGAGAGAGAGAGAGGGGAATTAGAAATGGATTTAGTTTTACTTTCACATGGACAACTAGATTATGCACAGTCATGAAGACCAGAACATACAGATCATACAGAGGTGTGTGTGTGTGTGTGTGTGTCAGGCAATCTCAACTGACAGCCACCTGATTAGCAAGCAAAAAACTGACAGATAGGGAGGGAGGGAAGGGTTAAGGGTGGAGAGAGAGAGAACGAGAGAGAGAGAGAGAGAGAGAGAAAAGGAGGAGTAAAGAAGTGAGAGAGGAGGAGGAGGAGAGGGGGGGAACAATGTCAGCATCCTATTCATCTCTCTGTCACAACTCTTCCTCCATCCACCCTTCCATAGTATGTGTGTGTGTGCGTGAGTGCATGTGTGCGTGAGTGTGTGTGTGTGTGTGTGTGTGTTGCCTGGAGGCACTAGTAGCTACCACTGGGAGCCAGCTGTGCCCTCCTGTACCTCCCTCTTCTCATCTCTCCGCTCTTCCCTTCTTTATTCCCTTCTTTTTTTTCTCATTCCTCTTTGAACAAGTTGTTCCAGACGTTCTTTCTCTCCTTACTTCTTTCTCTGGTTTTCTTTCGGACGTACTGTACAAGAAAAGCCGTGGGCAGGATCCAACATTACGAGTGTACGGTTGGCGCTTCACGTTCATACAGTTCCAACAAAACAGAGATTTGAACCACAATAATACTACTGATAATAATGTGACACTTTACTGATCCATCTAAGTAGGTAATTAAATAAAGCTTCAATTGAAGTAAAGAAAAAGAAAAACATGTAAATATTGTGTTTGGTGAAAGACCATTAGTATTAGTCCAGTTGAAATGTGCAGATATCAGCGTATCGGACAATATGCAACGTTGATATTTCGTCATATCTGCTTTACTTTCATTTCCTGGTGTCCCGATTCTTATTTTGCCCATTTATAGTTTCAGAACTACGGCTAGTTGTGTTCACTCCGGTTTTGCCCTGCTTAGTTTCTTTACTTTGTTTTAAAATTGCTCTTAAATTCAAGTCCAGGTAGCATTAGTTGTAAAGAAAAGTCTTAAATGTGGTTCTCTGAAACCTGATCCCCTGGATATAGTAGGATTTCATTGTGGTCGTGAAGTGGGCACCTCCAATCACTGCAATGTGGTGGAGTTAGACCCACTAAACCTCCTATAGGGGTTCAATAGTAACGTCTGGTGTCCCGCAACCACCCTCCCCTAGAAGCAGCCCAGACACTGTCATAGAAAACAATGGGGAGCCGCTTTGTTCATAAGGAAACAGTTAAGAGAGCAGAACCGGGGGGATTGTTTCTAGAATAGCTCTGTGTTTGTCTTAGACGGAGACTGGGCAATGTCACACAGGACTGGATCTACTTTATACACACACACACACACACATAGAGGGGCACACACTCTTTCTCACACACACAAACGCATAGAAAAGCCCGTGCACATACACACAATCTCTCAACACGCGCACACTTCACTCTTACACATACACACTAAGAGTGAATGCACACACACACACACAGATAATCGCACTTAAGTAAATCCCTATAAGCACAGACACACGCTCACGCATGTACAGGAACACATGCTATCACAGACACACACTACTGTCACATGAGCACACTCATCCTATCATTCTATCTTCCTACACCCACCTACTCACTCACACACACACACACACACACACACACAAACACACTGAAGATCGCAGTAGAGGGTGACAGTGTAGAAGAGATAACACAGCACACACTGGAAGCTGCTCTTGAACGTGAGTGTGTGTGTGTGTGTGTGTGTGTGTGTGTGTGTGTGTGTGTGTGTAGGAATATGTGAGTGATTTAAGGCCAGGCATTAGTGTCCCTGATAAAGTGAGGGGCCTTAAGTGGTTTTAGGAAGGATAGGGCCCCTATATGTGTGTGTGTGTGTGTGTGTGTGTGTGTGTGTGTGTGTGTGTGTGTGTGTGTGTGTGTGTGTGTGTGTGTGTGTGTGTGTGTGTGTGTGTGTGTGTGTGTGTGTCTGTGTGTACACAGTAAATGTGTATGAATGTGTATCTGTCTCCATATGACTGTGTGTGTGTGTGTGTGTGTGTGTGTGTGTGTGTGTGTGTGTTAGGGGTTGGGGTCAGGTGTCTGGTGTGTTTGTGTGTGTCTGCTCAGTGTCTGCCTTGTCGCCACGGCGATGACATCATGGCACACGACCGCTGAACGACGGAAAGAATTCCTCCTGAAGAGAGAATAAAGGCAAAGGGAGGTAGAAATAAATTAAAATAGATTTGTTTTTATTGTAAAGTAATAATCGGTGATATTTTCATATAAATAAATGTCTGTTTTGCTTCTCTCTATCGGCATTTGACAAAACACAGTAGTGATTCAACCCCAACCCAGTTCATGAAAGCTTTTATATTTGCTGTTCTAAACACCCGGTGTCAGGTGGGTGTTCCTCAGGAGAAATCCTCTGCCGCACAGGAAGTGATGTACGTTTTACATTTCCTGCAGCGGCAGTTTGTGTGGAATAACTAGAAGAAGAACTGGGCTGTTACAACGAGCAGCGATAGCCACCGTGGCTGAACAGACAACAGCACCTATGGAAAGTCAAACGTCATCAACAGAAAGTCCAAGGAAAAAGACGTCAGAGAACTGGCCGCGCTGGTTTGATTGACAAATGCAAGGGCAAAAACTCACACAGTAATGACCGCTTAGCGCCAAAGATGTTGCCAGAATCCCACGGATAGCGACCATCCTTTATTCTGCAGTTAAATAAACTTTCTTCCAGCTTGCATATGTCCTCTAGCAGTGGCCCAGAACGTTAGAACTGTGAGGGAAAGGTGCAGTTATGCGGCTGCATGTCCAGCGGGAACCTCTTCTCACACAGCTGGCTTCTTTTTCTTATTATTTTCAGTGGAAAGCACATGGAGTCGTGTCTTCCCGACAGCGCTGAGAACTTACCATGTTTTTAGCTCTCTCCAACATTAGAAATATCTGAACTGAGCTTTTTAATAATCACATAGCAACAACCAGTGCGTGTGCGTGTTCACATTTGCAAGTGTGTCTCTGTCTTGTGTGTCTTGTGTGTTTGTGTGTGTGTGTGTGTGTGTGTGTGTGTGTGTGTGTGTGTGTGTGTGTTAGACAGAGAGCTGAGGAGAGACAATCATAGAGAGGCACAGAAAGAGAAGAGTGCATCTGGAATAAATATCATTTTATCACTGGGGTTTATAAGCGTCGTGTACTGGCAGGTAACTCTCAGATATGGTATAAAACTAGACGCACTGTTAGCTTTAACAAGATTAATGTTCCATTAGCCTTTCTGTGTGTGTGTGTGTGTGTGTGTGTGTGTGTGTGTAAAAGTGTGACAGTGTTCCAGTTTCACATAGTCTGGAAAGAAAGAAAGAAAAGAAAAGAAAAGAAAGAAAATATTATGACCATGAATTTGTTCTCGTGGCAAAAAAAAAACCCAAGTCCAGGCAGTCGTGTGTAAAAAGCCTTTGCCTGGTCAACACACTGATGAGGAGATTTGTGCAGGTGTTTTATATTGAAACGTTTTAGCCCGTTCCAATTAAAGGTTTTTAACTTTCAAACCCACATCAGTCCCTGGACTTGGATTTGTGGTCATTATATTTCCTTTTTGTCTTTCCTCCAACAGCCCCTCTGCTTGTCTGAGGAAACCCGAAGCCCTCGTCGTGTTTTTCCTCTTTGAAATCCCATATTATTGAATAGTCCCATATTATTATTGGATGTCATATTTGATTGCTAATCCTCGTTTCATTAGAAATGGGAGAGGGAAAAGGCTTACTTAAAAGCTCAGCATCTTATTTTAACGTTTACGGCGCACCCTGTTGAATCACTCCACTGGCTTTGTTTTCCCCCTGTTGTGATTCTTGACTGGAGCACTAACACAAGATGCTCATTGCTTTTAGTTGCTTGTAAAGTTGGTGATCTAATTGAAGCTTAGTCTGTAAAACGCCTAAGATTTAAAATATTAAAAAGATGTAACACATGGATATAAGGAGGGAAAGGTAGAGAGTCGGGGAGAGAGAGGGAACCTATTTGTTTTTGTTTGTGTGCATGTGTTTTCATTGCACACATGCATTTTGTTTGCGTCTTTGCGTGTATGTGTGCGATTGCGTGCGACCAATCTTCCAGCCATGTTGGGTTGCGGCAGATCCGGTGTGATTTGGATTCCTTCTGGAAGCGAAGGGCAGAATTCCGAGAATTCCGAGCCCTGGGTGTCCTCGGCGGCGGCTCGGGCCGGATCTGGGGTGGATGGGATGCGGCTTGTTGCTTCCCGACCACATGGAATGCTATCTATCTGTCAGCCTGACCATACAGGCAGGGGGGAAGAGATAGAGAGAGAAAGAGAGGGGACGGGGGGGGGGCAGAGGGAGGGAAGGAAAGAGAGGGAGGTGGAGAGAGAGGTATAGAAACAGAGTGAGAGAGAGAGAGATAAAGACGGATAATGGGGAGAGACAACAGTCATGTCAAATGGCATGCTAGTACCGGCCATTAAATAGAATTGAAATGTATTAAATTGGAGCATTTTTATTCTCTTCTTTGATTCGCTTTTAGGCATTTTCAGATTCATCCTTAACTGCAAGGCTATTCATCCCAAGAAAGAGAATGCTAGATCCCTGTTGAAATCGGACTACTTGCTAAACTGACCGTGTCAAACCGTACATGTATTGCCAGTGCTCAGGGAGAGGCGGGGTGGCCTGGTGGTCAGAGGCCCATGCTTCAACCTGAAGACCAGGCAGCCGCTCTGTTGTTGACCCTGACCTCCGAAGCAGGAAGACAATCTCCCTATGAGGCTCAATAAAGTATTACTGTTAAATACTAAATACTAAATATGTGGAATTCTCTCTGCTGGACACGTTGTTGTTGGCTATCAGTGACAAAGTTGCCAATATGAAAGCTTCGCTAGGCCATTCTGTCAGTCTAAATCACAGTGGAGCTGTGACAGAGATGAAATTCTGGTGTCCGGTATGGTCACTTCTCTGGCCACAGGAAGTGACAGATTGAAACAGAAGAGTGAAATACAAATAGTCTTGGAAACCGCAGAGAATGAGCGCTCTGCTGAGAGAAAGCTGGACTCACATTTGTTGTGTTGCCTCTTTCGTCCCTTTGGTAAACACGATGTCCCGTATTTATTGGCGACACGTAGGTCTTTAACATTAACCTCTCGCTGCCTTTTGGGGCCGCCAGCGTGCGAAGTTGCCTGGCGCAGCTTTAATAAATCAATCAAATGAATTGTCTAGTCTATTTAATGAACGTATTCCTGACTGAAGTGGCTGATTAGTTCAATGTGTGTGGTTCTTCTCCCTGCAGACAGGAGGCGCTGCTGGCAGCCATCAGTGAGAAAGACGCCAACATCGCCCTGCTGGAGCTCTCCTCATCCAAGAAGAAGAAAACCCAGGATGAGGTGGCGGCGCTGAAGAGAGAGAAAGACAGTCTGGTACAACAGCTCAAACAACAGGTAGGATTACGCACACACACACACACACACACACACACACACACACACACACACACACACACCTACCTGTAAATGCAAGTGTCCTCTGACAAATATTGAAGGTTGGTTCAAGATATTTAGTGTTTGAAAGGGAGGAGAGGTAAGGAGAGGAGAAGGGGACAGTAAAATAAAGGAGACAGGAAAACATCAGAGGAGTAAAGGAAGAATAAGAAGAAAGGAGAGAAGGGAGGGAGGCGTTGGAGGGAGGAGGTGAGAAGCAGAGAGGAGAAGGAGATGAGCTGGAAAGGGGAAGGGAAGGAGGCAAGGTGAGGTGCGGGCACATAGAAAGAAGATGGAGAGAGGAGGATATGAAGAGAAAGGGGGGAAGAAGGAGTGAAAACAGATGGAGAGAGAATAGGTGAAGTGGAATGGAGGAAGGGAGTGAAGGAAGAGAAGGAAGAGAGAGAAGGAGTAAACGATAAGGGAACGCGAGAGAGAGAACGAGAGGGAGGGAGGGAGGGAGAGAAACTGAGTCCAGATGTGACCGCAGTCCTCCGACCACCAAGGGTAAATTTAGGATTAACCGACCCCTCCTACACACACCACAGCACACACACACACACACACACACACACACACACACACACACACACACACACACACCATTCAAGTCTCCTTCAAATCTCTAGTGACAACTCTTTAATATAAATTTGTATTTACTTAAATCTACTGGCTGCGTGTACACACACACACTCACACACAGCCTCACTGTTCACCCCTCTTGTATGAATACAAATTTAGTACACACACACACACACACACACACACTTATATGTCCAAACTCACCCATGCCAAAAACAAGGATATAAACATGACCAAATGCCACTGTGGTTCTGCACAGGGGCCTATTCACACACACACACACACACACACACACACACACACACACACACACACACACACACACACACACAGTAAAGGTTCTCTCGGGCCTAGTGAATTAACCAATTCCTAAGTGGATGAGCCTGCTGGGAGGTTAGCGGACTTCCTCTTCACTCATCTGCCTCTGTCTGTACATCTCCCCCGCTTCCTCTCTCCTTCTCCCCACCTGTCACTCTCTTTTCTTCTCTTCTTCACGTATTTCCACTCATTCCCCTAACCCTCCTCTCTCCCTCTATCTCCCTCCCTCATTTTACACTCGTATTTTAGGCATTTATTTGCCGCTCCACAGCTTCCTTAGATCAACATTAGTAACAGTGAGGAGGTCAAGGGGCGGGGCCACAACTTGACAATATTCCTCCAGAAACATCATATATGATGTGTTAGTGTAGGTAAAGAAATAAGAGAGTTAAGCTTTTGTTTTCCTTTTTTTCCTTCCACCTTCTATTTCCTCTAAAAAATAAAAAAAAATCCTTCCCTTTTCTCTCTCTTTTCTCCAACCTCTCCTACCTTTCATCTGTCCTTCCCTCCCTCGCTCCATCTCTTTTTGTTTCCTGTCAGTGGCAAATACATTCTTGAGTGGTAAATCGGTTTCAGAGAGAGAGAGAGGGGGAGAGAGAGAGAGAGAGAGGGATTTAAGACAGCCACACACACACACACACACACACACACACTTACACGTTGATCTTATCCAGAGCCACTTCCAGTAAGTGAGCAGGTAAGGGTTCAACGACTTGCTCAAGGACACTTCAACAGGGCACAGTGGCTGTTGCGGGGGAACGAAACCTTTGACCTTCTCCTCAACCAACCAGCCCACCCTGCTGCACACACGCCCCCACACTGACTCACACATCACACATCACACATCACACCACACACCGTACACTTTCACAGCTCTTTGAACCCAGGGAGGTTTGATACCCAACCCCCTATTCACCTACGTGAGACTGTAGTTCCCTTTAAGGAGAGCTGGGTCAGTTCGCTTTCCCTTCACTCCCTTCAAAGTGTGAAAAGGAAACTGATATTCACATCATAATAATAATAATTGAGTTTTCATTCACAGAAGTACCTGAATGGATTTGGTGTAATGACTTTTTTTAGAGCAAAAGACTTCCAGCTATTGAGTGTTAGAGTATGAGGAATCCACCTGGTGAATAGAGAAAGTGTCTGAAAGAGGCGAGAGAAAGATGGAGAGAGAGAGAGGGAAAGAGACAGGAGAAAGATTGAAAGAGTGAGGCTGTGTCAAGTCATTAGAACATGCATCACTCCTCTCTCTCTCTCTCTTTCTCTCTCCCCCCATCCCTCCGTCTCTCCCTCCGTCCCATTTGAAGTCTTTTATGTCACCTCAGGGTCTTGGAGGTGGTTACTGACAACACAGAGACTCTACTGTCTGCTGCGTGTGTGTGTGTGTGTGTGTGTGTGTGTGTGTGTGTGTGTGTGTGTGTGTGTGTGTGTTGAGGGTGTAGGATGGTGTGTGTGGTTTTGCTCCCATCTCAATCCCCCCCCCATGCCCCTCCATCTCTGTCTGTCTGTCTCTCTCTCTCTTTCTCTCTGTGGTGTCATAATTTTCAGTCCCTCAATGATGGATCACAGCCGAGATTTCCTCACTATTCCCCCTGCGTGTGTGTGCGCGTGTGTGTGTGTGTGTGTGTGTGTGTGTGTGTGTGTGTGTGTGTGTGTGTGTGTGTGTGTGCGCGTGTGTGCACGTGTGCGTGTGTGGTGAAGCCAATACCGAGGCTTGTGTAGTATTTTTAGCTTGGCCTCTCACACACACACACACACACACACACACACACACTAGGCTCACACAGTCTGCTACTGAGGACCTTCCTGAAAGATGGACAGAGAGAGAGAGAGAGAGAGAGAGCATTAGGATGAACTGAAAGGGAGTGACTATGACTCAGTGATGTAGTAAATAAAAAGATAGATAAGTTAAAGTAATAATCTGCAACATTTATATCGAAACAAATGTCCATTTTGCTACTATCACTGATCAGTATAACACAATAGTTAATCAATCAATAGTTCATGAAAGCTAAACACCCGGTGTCAGGTAGGTCTCTCTTAGGACAAATGCTCCGATGCACAGGAAGTGATGCGCTTTACGTTTCAGGTTTGTTTGGAATAACTAGAAGAAGAAGAACTGGGTAGTTGGAACTCAAGTGTCATCAACAGAAAAGGAAGAAGACGTCACAGTACGGGAGACACTGTTTGATTGACAGGTGATCTCTGGGAAGAGCGGTGAAGAAACAGCACAGCGATGAGCGCCAACGATGGAGACGGAATAACAAATAAAACAGTTCAGTTTCAGGAGAGAGAGAGAGTTGGTGAGAGAGAGAGAGAGAGAGAGAGAGAGAGAGAGAGGAAGATTGATAGATGAGAGAGAGACCAAGAGATGGAGAGGAAGATGAAGAGATGCAAAGAGAAATGGAGAGACAGAGAGAACAGGAAGACACAGAAAGATAGATGGAGGGATGGAGGAGAGAGGAGAGCAGAGAGAAGTACATGCGTGTGTGTGTGTGAGTGTGTGTGTGTGTGTGTGTGTGTGTGTGTGTGTGTGTGTGTATTCATCCCTCAAAGTGCTTCCTGTCTTTTGCCCTTAGACCCTCGACTACAACTTCAACTACAACTACAGGAGACCAAGATGGTCTCAGCTCTCTGCACTCTCTCTCTCTCTCTCTCTCTCTCTCTCTCTCCTTCTCACCCATCTATCTCTCTCTCTGTCTCCTTCTGTCCTTTTCAATATCTCCCCATCGCTCTCATCCTGACATCTATTCTCCTTTTTTTTCCTCCTCTACAAAACCATTAGTGTGTATGACGGAGAGACAGACAGACCACAACCACGAGAGAGAGAGAGAGAGAGAGAGAGAAGGAGGAAAAGAGTGTTTGAACACAAGGAGAACAGGAGGGATTGTGAAATTTATGACCAGACAGAGCAAGAGAAAGAAAAGGGATATAGAGATATATTCCACCAGGGAAATGTTACGGCTCCCTCCAGAGACACATGTGGTTAACATTTACAGGAAAGGGGTGTGTGTGTCTGCGTGTGTGTGTGTGTGTGTGTGTCTGTGTGTGTGTGTGTGTGTGTGTGTGTGTGTGTGTGTGTGTCCATTGTTCCTCACCTGTGTATGTAACATGGGAGTTTTATCAGCCCTGAGTGCTGCACATCAGAGGTGTTGGATTGGTTTGTAGCTTTGTGAGCTGATGGTTCTGATATTTTCCAGACTTTGACAAAAAAAAGTCTGAAAAAAACCCTCAAAAACAAAGCAAAGATTGATCGTTGAGTCTCTACAGCAAAAGAGAGTCGGGCCCTGTGGCGGAGACGATGCTCTTCGTATCCTTAAATGTCCTTAAACTTTGCCGAACCTCTGGATTATTTCATTGGTGTGGAAATCGGGATTTAATCTGGTGAATTTACACTAAAGGATTTCAAGTTATGTGAGTAAGAAGAGAGTTTAACATGGGAGTAGATGGAGATTTAAGGTGATGTAGGAATCCTTTTGAATTCACCCCAAAACCTCAGTGCTTCAGTTTTAGATTCATAGGAAGACATTCTTTCATTTCTCTCACTCTCTCTCACACACACAGTAAAACATCCATCCTTATTTGTTTTCATTAATCATGGTCATTCTTGTCATTGAAAAAACCGAGAAATAAAATGTTCCGTAGAAACGCATCATGATGAAATAATTCCCCTCAAAGTGCGACCCACTTTTCTTTGTCAACGGTCATTTTCCTTCTATCAACAAACGTCTCTTCTCGACAGTGAAAGGAAAATAAAACTAATCTCATTTATTATCGCGACGGAATATTTCCCCTCCAACCATGACTCAGCAACTTTTCATTATTAACAATTGTCCGGTTATCAACAACTTTCTCCACTCGACGCTGAAAGGAAAGAAAATACACTAATCTAATCTATTTCTCCCCGGAGTCTTATCGCGCTGAAATAATTTTCCTCCAACCATGACTCAGCAATTTTTTTTTATTCCCCCGCTTCTCCATCTTCATTTGTTTCTCATTCTGGCCGTTGTCAGCGGGTTACGGCAGAGCAGTGGGAAGGATGGATGGATGGATGGATGGATGGATGGATGGATGGATGGATGGATGGACGGAGCGAGGGAGGGTGGAGGGGAGAAGAAGGAGAAAACGATAAGGGAGGAGGAGTGAAATAATGGCGTGATGATTAGATTAAGTGAGGAAGAGGGAGAGAGAGTTGGCACAAAAACAAGCTGAGCTGAGGTCAGCATTCCTGACAATTAGAGACGGGGGGAGATGTAAAGGAAGGAGAGAGAGGAAGAGAGGGACAGAAAGGGAGGGAGGAGAGAAAGATGAGGAAAAGAGGGAATGAGATTTTCCTCCTCGTCTCCTTTACTCTCTTCCATTTGCTCTTCTCCTCTTCTCTCCTACTCTCCTCCCCTCCTTTTGTCTCCTTTCCTTTTTCATCTCCTCTCCTCTCCTCCTCCTTCCTTTGCTGTCCTCTTCTCTCCCACTCTCCTTCCCTCTCTCTTTTCTTCCTTCTTTCCTCCTTCTTTCCTCCTCTGTCTCCTTTCCTCTCATCTCCTCTCTTCTCTTTTCTTCTCCTCTTCCTTTCCTCCTGTCCCATCTTTTCATCTCCTTCCCTCTCTCCCTTCCTTTCCTCTAACCCCTCCCTCCCTCTCTTTCTCTCTCTAATTCCTTGTTTCATGGTTTTAGTGTTTTGGGGTCAACTGTATTAGATATGGACAGAAGAGAGAGAGAGAGAGTGAGGGAGAGAGAGCATTAGATCTGTATATGAGGGATTTGTTTAGGAGCTCATAGAGAGAGAGTGAGGGAGAGAGAGAAAGTATTGATTGTGGATATTAGCGGCTCAGCAGGCTTGGCCGTATGCCATGTGCTCACAGCGTTGTGGGTTTGAATCTCACTCTGATCCTTTGTTGCATTTCCATCCCATCTTCCCTCTGGAAGAAAGCAGAGATGTAAAGTCACAATGAAAGAGCGTTTTGAGAGCAGCAACTTGACACGGGCAGGATTGCTCAAAAAACTGTGATGATATTATTGGTCAGTATTTTTATGGTACTGGTACACCATGAAGTAACCACTAAAAATATCCTGTTTTCCAGGAAGTAAAAGTAACTGGAGTTTGTTCAAAAAGAACATAAAAAAATAGGTATAAATAGGTTTATTATGACACACTTAGCTAACAGGGTGAAAAAGTAATGTTTCATTCACTGTGTAAAAATGGTATGAATGTCAGAGCTGCATGTGATGGAGCTAAAAGTTGAAAGAAAGAGAGAGAGTGTTTAAGATATCAATAGAGAGGATGATTGGAGATCAGGAACTCTCGCCTCGGTATCAGAGGGGAGAGAGCAGACGAGACAGCGGGAGGGAAGGAGGGAGAGACAGTATTACATATGGAAATGAGAGGGGGGAGGAAAAGAGTGAGAGGAGGAATGAGAGAAAATGAGTCACAGATACAAGGGCATGTTCAGGAGCTCAGGAGACAAGAGGGAGAGAGACACAGCATTAGATACGCCTGCAGATAAGTAGAGAGACTTAGAGACCATGTTAGAAAACTCAGAGATCTAGAGAGAGAGAGAGAGAGAGAGAGAGAGAGAGAGAGACAAAGACGGCGTATTAGATACTTGGACTTTGAAACCATAGAGGAAAACTCGAGAGATAAAGAGTGTAAGAGACAAGAGGAAGAGGGAAGGCAGAGAGACAAAGACAGTGTGTCAGATAAGGGGGGAGGCTGTAAGGAATATTCAGATACAGAAAGCAACTGACAAAGCTCAAAGATCAGGGGGGAGAGAGGGAGAGAGAGAGGGGGGGAGACAGATGCAGAGGGCTACAGGGAGATTTGGATGTAGAAAAGCCACGTTGGAGAGCTCAGAGATCAGGAGTTTTCTCCACACAGCTTATCCTCTCAGCTTAACTCTCTCTCTCTGTCTCTCTCTCTCTCTCTCTCTCTCTCTCTCATCATTCAGTTCTTCTTCTTCTTCTTCTTCCTGCTCTCACCCCAAGTCTCAAGTTTTCCCTCCAGCTGAATTTAGACCAGCAGTGTTCTCGGTGTTTCTCACTGTGGTTCATTGTTTCCAAAATCCACCAGTCGCTGTTTGACCAACATGTCTTGTGTGCCGGGCTGACTACAGATCAGTCTCCTTCATGTTCATTTGTTCACAATATCTCATGCTTGTAATTTCCTCACCTGGTGGCCTGAGGGCATTTTGGCTGGCTTGTTTTCCAACCAGCCCGGCTAGCTCAGTCGGTAGAGCATGAGACTCTTAATCTCAGGGTCGTGGGTTCGAGCCCCACGTTGGGCGCTGCACTTTTGGACTTCTACTCATGAAATCACATGGATTCATGCCAGGCAACACACAAATTGTAAAATCCTAACCACTCTAGGAAACACATTGTATCAGACACATACCAACAGATTTCATTAAGTTTGCCAGACAATCAGGAGGGTTAAGATTTAGTCTGTAACACCCTCACACTACCAGAGAGTCCTTGCCTGATACTTGGTCCTGATGATCAGCCTTAGATCAGGTAGCCAGTCCCAGTCTCTGAAGGAGGGACAATCTGGCTGAGACTGGACAGATTGTCTGTTTCTGCCATGACTCAGGATGGACTGTTACTAAAAGAAAAGAAAGGAAGAGGCCAGAGAGAGAGAGAGGAGGGGGGGGAGGGGGGTGTGGGGGTGTGAGGATGAGTTACAGTGAGAAACCCGACCCCCATCTGAGGGTGTCCACTTCACCATGCTGTCAACCAGCCCGGCTAGCTCAGTCGGTAGAGCATGAGACTCTTAATCTCAGGGTCGTGGGTTCGAGCCCCACGTTGGGCGCTGCTGTTTTAGACAGTGGACTTCAGCTGCTCATGAAATAGACAGGATGGACTTTACCAGTATACTGATCCAATCTATCCCATAAAGCAGGCGTTTCTCAATGATCCCTGTACACAGGGAAGGCAAATGTCCTTGCTGTTCACACCAAACCCGTGTACTTTCCTACATGTCACATCAAGAGGTGCACGGTACGATCAGGATCTATCAGGGTCACGTGTAACCTGCCACACTCTTGTTACACTATGCTGAATAAATTTGCCAATAAGCTGTTAAACCAGAAAGCTCTCCTCTATATTATGTATCCTATTTTCTATTTCATTCTTATCATTTATCATTATTTTTATTTATTTATAGCATTGTTATAAAATGGCCAGTGTGAAAGGGGCTTAATAAGGAATAATACTATAATAAGGAGGGTTTTACTTTTGATTCAGTATCTCTCGTCATCTGAAAAGTTGATCCAGCTAAAAGTGCTGAACTAATATCTGGATGTTATTTAGAAATAAACCAAAACTGCAGACACGACTTCCCGTGTACACAGCAACTACCGTGGTCTGTATGAACGCTCGTCGAAACAGACTTCGTTGACCAGTTGTGATAAAAAGCGGGGGAGATTTAGGTGGTGAGAAGAGAGAGAGGGAGTAGGGAATTGTGGGAAAGATGCAATGAGGGGTAAAAAAAAAAAGGAGGGGTGGGATAGATTTGGGAGGGAGTGAGAGAAAGAGAAAGCAAGAGGCCAAAGAGAGGGGGGGAGGGTGTGAGGAAGAGTTGCTCCCGTCTGAGGGCTTTCACTTCATTGTGTAGTCAACCGGCCCGGCTAGCTCAGTCGGTAGAGCATGAGACTCTTAATCTCAGGGTCGTGGGTTCGAGCCCCACGTTGGGCGCTGCACTTTTAGACTTCTACTCATGAAATCACATGGATTCATGCCTGCAACACACAAATTGTAAAATCCTAACCACTCTAGGAACCACATTGTATCAGACAGATTTGACTGATGTTTCGTTAAAATGCTCCTCCTAGATGATGGATCGATCAGGAGGGTTTAGATTTAGTCTGTAACGCCCTCACACGACCAGAGAATCCCTGCTGACACGTGGGTCCGATTCTCTGAAGGAGGGAAATCTGGCTGAGATCGGCCAGATTGTCCTCTAGTGTGTTCCCGCCATAATGGACCTGGGACTGTTACAAAAAGAAAAGAAAGGAAGAGAGAGAAAGGGGGGGTGTGGGGGTGTGAGGAAGAGTCACACCGAGAAACCCGACCCCCGTCTGACGGTTTCCACTTCACCGTGCATCAACCAGGCCCGGCTAGCTCAGTCGGTAGAGCATGAGACTCTTAATCTCAGGGTCGTGGGTTCGAGCCCCACGTTGGGCGCTGCTGTTTTAGACTTCTACTCATGAAATCACATGGATTCATGCCTGCAACACACAAATTGTAAAATCCTAACCACTCTAGGAACCACATTGTATCAGACAGATTTGACTGATGTTTCATTAAAATGCTCCCACTAGATGATGAGTTTGCCTGTCGATCAGGAGGGTTTAGATTTAGTCTGTAACGCCCTCACACTACCAGAGAGTCCCTTGCTGACACTTGGACCCGATTCTCTGAAGGAGGGAAATCTGGCTGAGATCGGCCAGATGGACCTGTGTTCCCGCCATAATGGACCTGGGACTGTTACAAAAAGAAAAGAAAGGAAGAGAGAGAAAGGGGGTGTGTGAGGAAGAGTCACACTGAGAAACCCGACCCCCGTCTGACGGTTTCCACTTCACTGTGCATCAACCAGCCTGGCTAGCTCAGTCGGTAGAGCATGAGACTCTTAATCTCAGGGTCGTGGGTTCGAGCCCCACGTTGGGCGCTGCTGTTTTAGACTTCAGATGCTCATGAAATAGACGCAAGGGAGAGGATGGACTCGGGACTGTTCTAGTATCCTGATCCAGTCCATCCCATAAAGGAGGCGTTTCTCAATGATCAATGTGTACAGGAAAGTCCAATGTCCCAAGCGTTCACACCAAACCCGCGACAACGTACGAGGAACTCGGTTGTTTTTGTGCAATATACGGTCAATAGAGAATTCAAACAGTTTACTTAGTGAAGGACGTCGTGGAGAGGAGAGGAAGAGACAAATAAACATCACTGCACAACTGTCGTGAAAGACAGATTGTGTGTGTGTCTGTCTGTCTGTCTACAGGTGCAGTGGGGCCTCCAAGCGCTGTACTTATGTGGTTTGAAGGGAAAACGGTTTACTTTCCATGTTTGTTTTAAGTGTGTGTGTGTGTGTGTGTGTGTGTGTGTGTGTGTGCGCGCGTGTTTATTTTAAGAGTGTTTTTATAAAAAAAAAAAAGGAAATGAATAATGTGTGTACGCACGCCAGGGGAGGCTCTCTTCAGCTTGACTTATGTACACACACACACACACACACACATCTGTCGCTCACACACACACAAACACACACATACAGTGCACACACACACACACACACAGTCAAGTTAACATTCATCTTTCTCTCTTTGGCTTTCAAACAAACACACACACACACAAGTCTCCCTATTTCTGTCAAACACACACACACACACACACACACACACACACTCGCGAACCCTCGGTCTGGCCTGCTAAGCTCCTGTTCCTTGCAGGGCTCAGTGAGCGGCTAAGGGGATTTAGATTGGACAAGACTGACAGATTTGGACTGACTCTCTCTCTCTCTCCCTCTCTCTCTCTCTCTCTCTCTCTCTCTCTCTCTCTCTCTCTCTCTCTCTCTCTCTCTAGGCCTATTCTAAAGCTTGTAGTGTAACTATGACATGTGAAACAGATGGAGTAACAAGAAAGGAGATGAGAGGAGGAGAGGAAAGGGAGAAGAGGAGAGGAGAGGGAGTGATGGGAAAGCAGAGGAGGGGAGGGATAAGGATAAAGGATAGAAGGAGAGAAAAGAGGAGAGGAAATAGAAAAGAGAGCCAGAGCAAAGTGTCTTGCATGTATGTGCTTCTGTAGTGTGTGTGTGTGTGTGTGTGTGTGTGTGTGTGTGTGTGTGTGTGTGTGTGTGTGTGTGTGTACCAGTGTAATGGTTGTCTAAGTCTTTATGGATGGATGGAACTAAGTGGCCAGTTAAACTGTTAGTCTCTAGTCTCTGCACCAGTTAACAAGCAACGCAACAGGAGGCATGCCATGGTGTGTGTGTGTGTGTGTGTGTGTGTGTGTGTGTGTGTGTGTGTGTTGTTCAAAAAGAGTACTCATATGTGCTGCCATTAAATACAAATAGAACCACCCCAACAATGCAAACACAAACACACACACACACATAGTTCTGAACTTTGTTTTGCCGTCTGTCTATGGCGGTTTTTGCCTTTCTCATTCTCTCTCTCTCTCACACACACACACACACACACACACACACACACACACACACACACACAGAAAAAACTCTTGGCAGACATCCAGAACTCTCCTCTTCCTCTGCTCAAATTAACTCCTGAAGGAAAGCAAGGTTAGAGCTTCCCTCTTTGACACACACGCACAGCACACGCACGCACACATGCACACGCACACACACACGCACACGCACACACACACACACGCAGTGCATGCATCGACACACTTTGCTCTGTGTGTGTGTGTCTTTGTCTTTCTAAAATGTGAGTGCCATCTCTCTGTCTTAATCTCTCTCTCTCTCTCTCTCTCTCTCTCTCTCTCTCTTTGTCTCTCTCTGTCTCTCTCTCTCTCTCTCTCTCTCTCAGACTCAAAACCGGATGAAGTTGATGGCCGACAACTATGAGGACGAGCACCTGAAGGCCTCATCCGTGAACTCAGATCAGCCCAACAACCACAAGCCCTCCCCGGACCAGGTGAGACGTCTACCCAGGACCGAGAGCCTTTACTCGGGTCAAACTCTGAATCCAGCCCCAGGCCTCGGCCCCAACACCCACACTTTAAAAAAATGATATCATGACTCTTTAGTGGGTGAAGTTTTTCTAAATCTACACATTTTCTATTTATAATTCTAGATGTTGATTTATTAAATGCAGAAAAGTGACTCCATTTAATTGTGAGCTAGTAAAATGTCTCCATGCTCCCTCTATTCGTTTGCCATAATAGAGGAATAACAGCAGTAATGATCTAGGTATGTCTCCTTAACTGACATACAAGGACGGCCATGTCTTTTCTTTCAACAGATATTACTGGACTATATTTTCAAACTCTTATAATGTTTAAATTTCCAATATGTCTCATTCTTGACTATTTTCTGTCTGCAATTCCCTGTTTTGCCGAACTAACTTCCTGCTTCCTCTGACCTCACGCTGCGGTTTGGGCTGAACTAACCAATAGGACGATGAGGAGGGCATTTGGGCCTAGCCAATCAGATGCCTTGTTTCTCTCCCTCCCTCCGTCCGCCATTTTGTACAGAAGGGTGAGCGCCGTGTTTTGTGGATCGTCACGTTTCTCCTCGTTTCGTTCCTCCGTCTTTCTTTCCTTCCATTCATTTGGTCCGTGAGTTTGTGATCTGCGCGTGGTGCCGCCGTCATTCTGTTGTTTTGCTTTTGCTTTTTCGTTATTTTATTTCAAACATTTCTTTTCGTTTTCAATTGTGTCCTCTTCCCACCCCACTCATGCAAAAGCATGTACCATGATATGTAAGTCAGCATCGTTGATTTTTCTCCCGTTTTCTGTGATACATAAAAGAATGAATCTACTTCTTTTCCGTTATCAAAACTAAACCTGTTCAGTTGCAATAATATTCTTGACTCACATTGCATGCGATGATCATGTGATGAAGTTTAGCCCCTGAACCGTTACATGCTTCATCTGTCCACCATCTCATCCTTTCATTTCACTTTATTTTCCTCTCGTGGTCATCAACTACTTCCTCCTGCCATAATATTTTTTATTCTTTAAACTTTACTTTCCTGCAACCATCCTTCTTGACCTCCAGTGTTTATCTGGATCCTCATCTTTCATCATTTCATCCTCACACCATTTCCTTTCTCTTTCATGACTTTGTGATCTGCAGCTGGTGTCGTAGTAATTATGTTTTTAATGGACTCCTTCTTCATCCCTTCTCATCCAACATTACTTGAAGAATAATATTTTGAAATGCCAATATATTCATTGTGGGGAAAAAATCATAACTTGAAGTTCCCTTCTTTTTTTAAAAAGTACAAACATTTTGTCCATCAAAACTACTATCATTTGGTGATAGCGGGTACCACGCTTGTCAGATGGTAGGTATCTTTATTTTGAAATAAAACACTTTATTTTTGCTTTATTGAACCGCTTCCTTCCAAGCATTTTTTTCAGTTTCTCCATCTTTCCTTTCTAATAATTCATCTTCCACGTTCCTTCCTGACATGATTTTTCCATCGACTTCATCTGTATTCATCAGTGTTTGTTGACTTATTGGATGTTTGTGTGCCAATCATGACCGTTCTCTCCCTTCCTATTGACCTGATCATTTTTGGGCTGCACCTAGTTTGTGTGTGATTCAGTGGATGATTTGAGACAGCTGTTGTTGCACAAAAAAACATTTATCTGCAAAAAATAAAATAGGTCAGGAGAAAAGAATGCATATTTCCAACTCCTTGTATTGTTGAAATTATACAGTGGGGTTTTCTAACAGGTTTCAACGGCCCTTGGGTCATGAATCTCACTCAGATGACCGTATACATTTTCAATTCAAGCAATAAAAAATGACAATAATGGGTTTTCCTGCAACACAGTGAAAAAATGCCCTCTAGTATTGAGTCTTTTTTAAAACAAGTGAAAAAATCTGGGCTGAGATAACGCAACCTGTTTCAACAATTACTCCAATCACTTTAATCATCTATCATGTTGACACTATAGTGAGTGATCTGCCTTGTTTTAATACATTGTTAACGCAGACAGCGTTGTTAGCGCTAACGCTAACAAGACAGTGGAAGCAGCACCACACGTGAGTAGCGCATGCTGCCTCTAGCGGTGCTTAGCTCAGTTTAGCTACTGACACATTATTCCAATGGGATTTCCCACTGGGATGCTAAAGGCGCTAAGGAACGCTAACAGGGTTAGGTTTGAGGCTGGTTATTAATTAGCGGTAGCACTACCCTGCTGAGGGAGGCCCGTCATCCAATACACACACACACACACACACACTCCTTCGTAGGTGTGTACGGTGGGTAATTTCCCATAGTACATTGCTTTGGAACAGTGAGTGATTGTGTTGCTTTCTACAAGGGGATTCTGTGCTGCAATCAATGACTGAAATGCTTCAGCAACAGCTGGAGCAGTAAAGCACAGCAGAGCTCTCTTAATGTGCACACACACACACACACACACACAGATCACTGTTAAAGACATTTTTATGATATCCTGCATTTTTAATGGTTTTGCTTTATTAGCTAATGACTCAGTGGAGACAGACAGGGAAGAGCAGGGCTGATCTATAAGGGAATTCAGTCCTGCAGTTAGTGACTGTAAGCATCACAACAAACTGTTACCTCTGATATCAAATCTCTCAGTGCTCAGTACGCAGCTCTGTACGCAAGAAAGAAATCTATTGTCACAGCTACACTGAAGGTAGCAAAATACTTGAATTAGCAGATATTATTTGTGCATTAATCACTCTTTATTGTTCTTTTAATTATTTAGAATTAGTTATTAATAATTCAGTTATTTTTTCGTAACTTATTCAGAGTACCTGACAGACTGGAAACACGATCGCCCTCGTGTGATAAATATTTAGCGCAATATGGTGCTTTTGAGATCTTGCAAAGCTCAGTGATATAAATAAATACTGCTACCAAGTTTGTCGTCAAACAGCTGGTGAGGCCAATATCGAGCTTTTGTGTCTTCCTTTAATATCACTTTGTGTGTTTTATATCAAAGAGAGGGGTTTGGTTACTGGGTGGCACATTCCGGTAACCAAAAGCTCACAGGTTAGAGCACCGCGGCAGCCGCTGTTTCCATCCCTGTCCTTGAGCAAGACACTGAACCGAAGTGCACTCTGGTGAAATGCTTACATGTGTGTGTGTGTGTGTGTGTCTCCAAGGAATTTGAGGAGAAAGAAATTCCTGATTACCCCGTGCAGCGCGGCAACAGAAGTGTTCTAAAAATGCTGCAAGTCAGTAAGGCTAGCCGAATGTCTCTCGACGGAGTTGTTTTATGGTACAGTAAGAGTCTGGTAGGCAGGCACGGGAGGCTAATAAACACGTGCACAGACACACACACAAACACAGGGCCTTATGAACTAATTTTTCCTGTGGGATTGTTTCACAGTATACAGTAAGAGGCACTGTGGACTCGTAAAGCGCACGCACACAGTATACATTCACTACGGCAGCCATTGCAATGTAATAAACACACATTTAGGCACACACACGCACACACACCTTCATAGAAGCAGGCCCCGGTCCTCGTACGGGGATAAGTTAGCTAAATAAGTTTGTTCACAATTTGACATTTTCTGTCGCTTGAAGCAAATTTAGAATTCAGTCCAACTTGTCAGTGGAGCAGAATTATGGATTATGATTATGGGTTTTTAAATCTACCCCATCCATGAACTCATATCCAGACATGGCTGGTCCTTTTCCTCAGAGAGGCGCCATCAGATCAAGGCGCTATTATAACTAGAAAGGATTTTTAGAAGGGAACGTGTGTTGAGAGATCGCCAAGATCCTTTGGTGTTTGAACAACACAAGTTCAGTCCAGGAGGAATTATTTACCAGTCTGGTGAATATACAGATATATTCAGTTATATATTTCATATTTCATTTGGATTTGTTCCAGTCAGCTCCAATGCCTCTGAGAATGGAAGCTAAAAGAACAACCATGACTATATACATACAAATAAATACATATTATTTGCTTACTTACTAGTATCCCAGCAGAAGGAGTGTTAAGTGTAATGAGTATGCCCAATAATACAATTTGTTGTCGTTGTTTGTTGAGTTGTTGGTTAACTCAAGTCAGGCTTTTCATTCCCTGTATTCCCAAAAGTTTACTGTTTTGTTCATATTTGACGTTACAGATGGGGTGAAATTGCTCTTATTTTTTTTATAGATGTTTGATTGCCATTAAATAGTCCTTCAAAAGTCCTTAGATTGCTGAAACCTATAGCGCAGACAGCCCTGTTATATCTCTCCCTCCACCTCCATACAGCGAGAGCTCGTCTCAGTGTCTGTCACTTCTTCGTTTCATTTCATCTCTCTCATTCCTTCCGTCCGTCTCCGTGACCTTCCCCAGGTCTGGAAAACTGGTGGAAAGTGTTTTCCATCATTTCCAGGTCTTAAAGATTGGGACGCGGGACACATATGTCTGGAAAATGATCAGGAAATGTGCTGCACGCATGATCAAGTGTTTTTATAGTTGTAAACTCACAACAGTCTTCAGCTCTAGAGTGATGATGTGCTAGTTGATATTGCCTTGCCACTATCAGCATACATCATACTGAACAGCAACCAAAATGTTCAAATGCTGTCAAGAGTTTTGCAGATTGTGTAGGATCCATGCATTTACTGAGTCATTTTCTCTCTGCTTCTCTTTCCCTCTCCACCTCCCTCCCTCCCTCCCTCCCTCCCTCCTCCAAAGGGAAATGTTCAGTAATGTGTTTTGTAATGGACTGTAACCCACTGGCAGTTCCTCACTGGAAAATACAGTAACTAGAGCTATTTAAAACCCTGATAACAACCCGCCCTGTGTGTGTGTGTGTGTGTGTGTGTGTGTGTGTGTGTGTGTTCCTATACCATGTTTTCCTGAGTGTGTGCATGTGTATATATATCTGTCTCTTCCTGTCCGTTTGTGCCCATGCGCATATATGTTCAGTGTATGTCTTTATCACAGTGTGTGTGTGTGTGTGTGTCTGTGTCAGTCTGTACACCCATGAGTGTGTGTGTGAGTACGTGTGCATGAATGTGTGTGTGTGAAAGCAGCAATTCTGAGCCAGGAAGGTGGTTTTAAATGGCAGATAGTTATTCACGAACACACCAAGTGAGATGAGCTGGAAAAACACTACTTGTGCGCTTGAGTGAGTGTGTGTGTGTGTGTGTGTGTGGGTGGGTGGTAAATAAGGTAAGAACCCAGAATCAGAAGTGACAGTTACTTTGATTTCCTGTCAACTTTCATTGGTGAGGAAATACCGCTAGAGAAGAGCGAGGAATAGAATAGTTTCCTTTTTATTTCCCCCGAAACCACCCACATCCTGTTCTTCTGTTTGTGTGTCATGCCGCTCATATTGAATGTTGAATCTGTATATGTAGAGTTCTGATAGTTTCAGTGTCTGGCAAAAACTGCCAACTCCTATTTTTTCACATTTGCTTTTTCTCTGTAATTGACAGCTGAGGTTGGCGTCAGGTTGGTATAGAAAAAACGCTTTTATTTTGATATAGGGAAAAAAAACGCTTTTATTTTGGTATCGAAAAAAAACGCTTTTATTTCCCGGGGACCAACCCAAGCCTTTACATTTTTGCAACAACAACGGGGTCTTCATATTTTTTTTCACCTTACAGTAGTTGCACATTTACAAGCAGTGGTAGAGAATCTGAATAACTTTTGTTATGATAAATATACAGGAAATTGTCGTAGCATAGTGACGCATATGGTACAAGGACAGCAGGAGCTCATACTGCACAAAGGGACAAAACGTGCTATGGACTGTGGACTCTGCGTAGGAGTAGATGAAGAAATAAGTCTGTACCGGAGAATAAGTGACACAGGGTTTTCACAAACACTGTGTCTTAATAGTGCAGAGATGCAGACTGGAGAGAGAGAGAGATCTTACTGCGTTGAGTGAAAGGACCCTGCCATCAGACCTCTGTGTGTGTGTGTGTGTGTGTGTGTGTGTGTGTGTGTGTGTGTGTTGAGTGACGATGAGCATGGAGTGCATGGTATGGACAGACACCACTAGGATTAAATATGCCTTATCTACACACACACACACACACACACACACTCACACAGCCCTCTTAACATACTTCCTCTGTACTTAAGTCTTGCTATTTCTTTAGGAGAAGTGTGTGTGAGTCTGCATGCTGTGTGTGTGTGTGTGTGTGTGTGTGTGTGTGTGTGTGTGTGTGTGTGTGTGTTTCTCTCTTGGGGGTCCTGTCCTGTACCTCCAAAATTTGTGTGTATCTGTTTTGGTCATCTCACCCTGATTCCCACGCACACACACACACACACACACACACACACACACACAGAGTCATTTGTCATGGCCACCATGAAGCAAATGTTGCGATTAAACGAGAGTCACAGCAGGGGACTGGTTCTCTTCTACTGTCTCTCTCTCTCTCTCTCTCTGTCTCTCTCTCTCTCTCTCTCTCTCTCTCTCTCGCTCTCCCTTGGGTAAAAGTGCTGATAAGGCCAAATGTTTTATAGTTTAGCGGAAGCAAGTTTTATTGGAAATTAGAATGAAAGAGAGCAGGATGATTCTCTCTACTGCCCCCCAGGGTGTGTGTGTGTGTGTGGTCTCTAGAGTACCAGTAGTATTTATGTCCTAGACTAGACCAGACAGACAGTTTTTTCAGTCCCACAACCCGAGTAACACATTTCAGGGGGTTGTTGATGAAACGCGACGGTCGCGGTGCAAACCCGGAAATCCATTGGTATCAATTAGACAAGATCAGCATGTTGGACTGGTTAGACTGGTTCCTCTGCTGAGCGCCTGGATTTGGATCCTCTAGTTCAGCGTTTCCCAGCCGGTGTGCCGTCAGGCGAGGTCAGGTGTGCCGTGTGAAATCCTTTAAACTTTAAAAAAAAAAATGTAAACACTTAAATTAACAAATCCCATTTACAAAAACAAATAAATGTCATTCAAATTCAGATTGTTTAATTAAAGAACCCAGAGAGAACATTAATGTTGGCACGTCAGTCACATCAGCGTCAGTACATCGCTTTCCCCTCGGGGATTAATAAAGTACCTACCTACTAGGGGTGGGCGATTATCATGTTTGTAATCGTAATCGCGAATTGGCAAATTTTCAAAATCGTTGATTTCGATTGTTATTTAGGCTACAAGAACGAGGAACGTATTGAAGCGCCAGTTAGCAAAGCAACCAGTGTGAGTGTGTGTGTGTGTGCGCGCGCATCAGACGTAACATCACTTGTAACATCCCGTGAATGAATGGGCCAAATACTTTCCCCAATACTGCGTTCATGAACTGTCCCCTTAAAAAATACTATGTGGTATTCAGTCACGTCCCTCCGCCCCGTCCAGTAACGCCGTGTTCAGACCGTTCGTTTTTTGCGAGCCGCGAGCGAATGTGTCAAGCCGGGCAGGAAGTCAGACACAGGAACGGCATAGAGCATCCGGTCAATTTCAAAATAAAACAAATTTCAAAATAAAACAAAACAAATAAAATAATCGTTCATTAATCATAATCGAGGTAAAAGTTTGAAATAATCACTATATTGATTTTTAGTCATATCGCCCACCCCTACTACCTACCTACCTAAGTCATGTTTACTTGACTAGTAAGCTGTGTGTGTGTGCATGTTTTTGAGAGCGATGTGCCATGAGATTCTGTAAATTTGGAAAGTGCCACAGAGTGGAAAAGGTTGGGAAACACTCCTCTAGTTCATCGCCTCTAGAAGCGGCTGTTATCTTCCATTTTTGTCTACGTTGAACTAATCTCTCCTCGTCTCCCCCGCCTCTCTCCCCTGTCCACCAGATTCTCCCTCCTCTCCTGGACCTCAGTCAGAACTGCAGTAAACTGAAGCTGTACATCGGTCACCTGACCTCGCTGTGTCAGGAGCGGGACCCAGTCATATTGCAGGACTTCGCCCCGCCCCCCGCCTATCATCGCTCTGACTCCGCCTCCTGGGAATCGCAGCTGCACAGCATGACGCAGGAACAGGTAGAGGCCGTGTGCGCGTGTGTGTGTGTGTGTGTGTGTGTGTGTGTGTGTGTGTGTGCGCGCGTGTGTGTGTGTGTGTGCGTGTGCATGCGTGCGTGCGTGTTCCTAGGTGACTGTCTGCGTGTGTGTATGGTATAGAGTGTGGATGTGCGTTTATGGGTGTACATGTGTATGTGTGTGTCTATGGGCTTGCGTGTGGATGTGTGTGTCTGTGTTTGTGTGTGTTCATGTGTGTAGGAAGCGGGCACACTGGTTGGCTTGGCAGCTTTTTGGCGTTTCCTTTGACATTATTGAAAAGATTTACTTCTGCGGGTCACCTGACGACAAGCGCCTGGCCGTGGAACAAATGCTATTTCAGACGTTTTATTTTACAGGGAGTCAACGTTGCCTCGAGCTTTTGGCAGCGCGGGGGAAGGCTGGTTCGTACACGGAGTAGGGAGTGACGAGAAGAGGGTATTTATTTTACTGTCGAGACACTTGTCATCTGACGGAGATGGAGGGAGGAAGGTGAAGTGAGAGAGGAGAGAGGAAAGAAGAGGAAGATGGAGAGAGGAGATGGAAAGAGAGAATGTACTCCCTTCCTCTCCTGTACTCTCTCCTCCTCTTCTCTCCTCCTCCTCTCACTTCTTTATTTTCATCCCTAAGGCTAACCTGCATGCTTTGATTTAGGCCCGTTGGCATGGTAACCGGTTGTGTTTTCAGATATTGAATATAAACAGTATATTATTAAATTTGAAAATGTCTATACACTTGGCTGTCTCTACAGCTTCCCTCTCTCTCTCTCTCTCTCGCTCTCTCTCTCTCTCTCTCTCTCTTCTCTCTCTCTCGCTCTCTCTCTCTCTTCTCTCCCCCTCTCCCTGTCTCTCTCTGTCTCTCTCTCTCTCTCCATATTGAAAACATATCAGCCGATACATGGTCGCTACATGTGGTATACATTGAAGCACGGTAACTCTAGACATGCACACACACACACACACACAGAGCTATGTGACAGAATGTGTGGTTAGGTACAGGACTAGTTTCCTACAGTTCTCATGAATGCCCTATTGTGCGTCTTGATGCTGTGAAATATCTCTGTTTAGCATGAGTGCTTCAGATATGGTGCTGTGTGGAGCGTACAGTTATTTCTTCACTCATATAATATCTATCTATCAATAATGAAAAATGTGTCTTGATGCCAAATTCAGTCGGTTCCATTGCATTTGTTTTTTTTTATGTCAGATATCAAAAGTTAAAAACTAATTTCAACTATTTTCCAAGGGATGCCAAAGATGTCTCCGTCTGTTTTTAGCAGTTTTTAGAGACAGAAACCAGAGAGAGCGTTGATAACCAGATCTACAGTGCAGTAGTAACACCTCTGTTATTCTGAGCTTTGTCAGACACTGATGTCAAACTCTTTCCCCTCTCTCACTTCACTCATGTTTCCTTTCTTTCACCTTCCCCACCCTTCATTTGTGTCGCTCCCTCCGCTCTCTCCTTTCCTGCCGCCTTTCTTCTTTTCTTTCCCCCGAACCAAGACCTTGTCCTCTTTCCTCTTTTTTTTTCTCAAATATGCTCCCCCTCTCTTTCCCATTACCTCTTATTCTCTCTCTCTCTATCTCTCTCTCTCTCTCTCTCTCTCTCTCTCTCTCTCTCTCTCTCTCTCTCTCTCTCTCTCTCTCGCTCTCTCTCTCTCTCGCTCTCTGTCAGTGTAGGTGTGAGAGCAAGTGAGTTTTTAAGGTTCTTTCTTCCTCTTTTCAGATGTTTCTGAAAAACAACAATATTCAAATGTGCCTCTCTCTCTCTCTCTCTCTTGCTCTCTCTCTCTCTCGCTCTCTCTCTCCCTCTCCCTCTCCCTCTCCCTGTCCAGACCCACCCATACCCAGGCAGTGTTACTAGGCGCCATGTGTCTGCTTTAGACCCCAACCCCTATAACACACACACACTCTCACACACACTCTCTCTCACACACACTCTCTCTCACACACACACTCACACACACACACACACACACTGCCAGTCTTTCACTGATGCCCATGCTTCTCGTTTTCCTTCATGTGTCACCGTCACCCTGGCTGACCCTCGTAAATACACACACACACACACACACACACACACACACAGAGACTCCCTCCAGACCACCCTGTTCCAGTGTGCCAGCCCCTCTCTCTGTCTTGTGGTGAGTGTGTGTGTTTTACAAGCCTCTCTCTGGCTCTGTTAAAATGCCTGGCACTCTGTAAAGCTATTAGGATCATACTAAAATAGCGTGTAAAACACACGCTTATACACACACACACGTACGCTTAAACACACATATACACACATCGACTAACACACACGCGTAAAAGGTACATCTATACATCCTCATACACGGTTGTTCACACAAACACACACACACACACACACACAAACTATGAATTATTAATAACCAAGTTACTGCAGGCTCGCGGCGTGTCTGTAATCTTTCACCAGCTCCAGTCTGATGTAACTCCCCTCTGTGCAGTTAAAAAACGAGAGCGAGGCCCTGCGCAGAAACCTGGCTCGCCCGCCAGAGGAGAGGAAGAGGCTGGTGGGTGAGAACCAGTTTGTCTTTGGGATTATCGACTGGGCGCCTCCCATCACAGATAACTGGTTGCATTAAGCCCATGAAACCTCAGGGAGGGCTCAGCAGTAAATCCAGCTGTCCCCACCCCCCCCCCCCCCCCCCCCCCCCACGGCTCCCAGCTCTCTGTACCGATAAGCAGAACTGATGGCTCCGGTTAGGTTGACAGTACTAAGGAGTTAGTGTTGGAGTTGGACTGCAAAAGGTTTAAAAAAAAAGTGACACCCACAAAATGACTGACAGGCATTAAAACAAATTGTGGTATTTTTGAAAGGATATTAGCTGACAAAATGACATTCTTCCAGACTAATTTTTACACAAGATATTTAATGGTGGTGAATTATATGATTTTATATTAAAGTTTTAGTAATTCCCGATGCTCAATAATGTCAATACCCACCAAAAGGTTCTGGGAAAGACTGGGAGTGTCTATAGGAGCTAAAAGCTAATAGCATAGCAACGCTGAGCCGCTGGTTTCTCCTGAGGTGAACCGGTGTATCTGATTGGTTGTCCCTGTATAACCTGAAGCAGCAGAGATTCAAAAGACTTCTTTTTTTTCTCTTTCGATGTAACTGTTTTCCCTCCAATTAACCTTATCTGAACTCTAATGCAGTATTGATTCCAATAGCGAGGTTTTACAAGTGTTGTTTTTAAATGTTGTTTTTTTTGCTAGTTTGTTCCAGTATATCGGTTTCTGATTTTAGCGTATTTATTATCGTTGTCGTACCTTTTTAACGTGGCGTGTCTTTAACCTTAGCCGGACTACCAAAGCATCGTTGATTCCAGTAGTGAGGTTTTAGTGAAAGGGCTGTTTTCAAACTTGGGTTTTGTTGAAATGATTTTTTTGTAGTTTGTTCTCGTATATTTGTTTCCATCTCTCTCTAACCTTAGCTGAACTACAAAAGTACCACCGATTCCAATAGTGAGGTTTTACTAAAAGAGCTGTTTTCTGTGCCATAGTCATAATAATAACCTTTATGGCTCAATGACGTCTCTAATGAGCACTGAAGAGAACTGGCATTAGATTTCTGACACACACACACACACTCACACACACTCACACACA
>JAXDDW010000099.1:1182500-1192500 GCA_034670385.1 Hoplostethus mediterraneus
GCAAGGCACCGAACCCCCAGCTGGTGCAGTGCAGCAGAACAAGCCCGTGGTTGTGCCGGGAGAGGGGCTCCCAGGTGCGAGTGTGTGTATGTGTCTTAACTGCTCCCCTAGGCCGAGCCGGCAAATATGAATATGTTCCCGGTCACAACGTTGCCTGATTAAGTAACGCGTTAAAAGAAAATGAGCAGGCGCTAGGTTGAATTAGCTCGCCTGCAAGCCCACGCTTTCCCACTATTTTTCTTTAGCTGTTAGCGCTAAAGGAGCAGGGTATTTTTAGTCCTCGAGGAGCAGTTTTAGCTACAGGTCCTCATACCATTTCGGTCAGCTGTATTCCCACTGCAGCTCGTTAGCCCGCGTCGTTAGCTGCACTCTGACTGCGCACACACTCACACACACACACACGTGTACACATTGCTCCTGAGTGGAGCTCTTTTGGGCTAGGCACAGTGCAGTCAGCCAACCTATAATGCAGTCTACATAGACCTATTAGAACTCAATGGTTTAAACTTAGAGACAGATGGAGAGAGGGAGGGGTTATAATAGTCCGTATAGGCCTATTATAACTCATTGCCCTTACTCAGAGTGGTATTTCTATACCACCACTCAGAGTTAGTCAGAGTGGGGTTTTTTTTTTTTTAAGCCTCCAGTGATTTTGTCTTTACTTCCTGCAACTCAGTTTTGTTGCTAAGGAATATTCAGCAAAACTTTGCCCAGCCGTCCTCCTCCTCTCCCTCTTTGAATCACACCTCCCTCCCCTCCAGCTGCCCTACTTGCTGCTATCCTGTCTTGAAAAAAATGTGTTCTTATTTCCTTTCCTAGCTTACATGATCATTGCAGGGTTACAGGAATATTTGTCTCTTGTCAGGGAACTGCGGCTCTTATTCCTGCACTTGTTATGTTAGTAGCTTGTAATTAAAGTTGCTCTAGTTTTGGTTTTTTTAAAGTTTTTTTTTGGCATTTATTTGACAGTCAGTAGAGAGAGACAGGAAAGATCAGGTGAGAGAGGAGGGATGACATAGGTCTTGGGCCGGATTCGAACCCAGGATGTCACAGTTATGTGGCTTGTTGCTCTAGTTAACAGCATCCAGTAAAATGCCTTAAACCTAAAAATATGACATGTGTATGAATGGTACCGGATGCTGATTATTTTTAAAAATGCAACAAGTTAAAATGCTTATAATGCCTTATAATGTGCCACAGTGAATACAAACAGAATATGTTACATTCTTTAGAGGACTTTGGAGGGAAAACCTGTTTTGTGGATCACCAAGTTTGGTCTGCGGGGCCAATGTCAGGCGGCCCTGATCTATAGAGACATGGGATTGCACCAAATATGATTCACAGACTGTAATTTCTCCTCAACCAGTCAGAGCAAGGTTGAGTTAGCTCTTTTACATGCCCACCGTGAAAACCAAAGAAACGGTTTCCTGATAAAAATGGACCTCTGCCCTCAGAATAGTCTGGAAATGAAAAAATTGTAGTCATGTGATTTCATAAGATGTGCATCTGCACCACACAGTTGACCTACTCAACGGTGGGTTAATGCACCTCCAGTCAGATAATGTATTTGTTCTCTTTCTCTCTCTCTCTCTCTCTCTCTCTCTTTCTGTCTCTCTCTTAATCTCTCTGTCTCTATCTCCCTCTGGTGAGTTATGGTTTCTTTAGAAAACATTAGCATTCCTCCGCAAAGAGGTTCAAGCCCTGCAACGTGTGTCAAGGGGTCAATGTACACACACACACACACACACACACACACACACAAACACACACACACACCTCAGCTCATCTTCATTGCCTTGCTGATTACTCCAGCTTTGCCAACTTTGTCTAACCTAACCTTTGTGTGTGTGTGTGTGTGTGTGTGTGTGTGTGTGTGTGTGTGTGTGTGTGTGTGTGTGTGTGTGTGTGTGTGTGTGTGTGTGTGTGTGTGCGTATGTGTGCATGTGTGTGTGTGGCTCCAGACCCAGATAAGGCACATAATGATCCATCACGATAATGGAGCTTTAATGGCTGCAGTAAAAGTCATCTTTATCAAACCCTAATCTCTCTGCCTCTCTGTCTCTCTGTCTCTCTCTCTCTCTCCCTCTCTCTCTCTCTCTCTCCCGCTCTCTCTCACTCTATCTATCTATCTATCTATCTATCTATCTAAGTATCTATCTATCTAAGTATCTATCTATCTCCCACAAACCCCTCTGTCACTGACAAAACCACAGCGTTACCATGCCACGTACACACAGGACTATTTTTGTGGCAGCGCATGGCGGATGTTGCGGCTTCGCACCGACAAAGTGGCATTTTCCTCCGCCGCACTCGTGCAGCGCAGTGCGGTTTCGGTGTCAGGGATTACAGGGATTTGTGCTTGCATCCTCCGTCTGCTGAGACCACGCCAAAACGTGCACGGTGCAGGCGTGTTCTATGCTATTTTCGTATACAGATCCTATTCAAAAAGCTTACCAACCCTTTTTGTGAATGATGCGTCGGCCAGTTTGACTTTGATATGAAATCCCTCAAGCGGGAAAAAATGAGATGCAACATTTTTCATTCTAACTATACACACGTGGGGCTGTGCTGTGAGTGATCGTCATCCAACACAGAGCTGTCAGTATGCGCTGTGACGCACGGAGAACAACACTGAAGGGCATTTCAGTATCTCCATTAAAGGCTCACTGATTGGTTATCTAGGCCATATATTCATTCATGGCGATTCTCTAGCGCCCACACAAGGACATCAGTTTCCTTTTTTGTGGTGGATCCGGATTCACACACATCCTGACGTACGCACATGGACACACACCGCCAGTCAACACCATCTCATCTACGCAGTATTTAAACTGTATTTCTTTCCAACCACGCGTTGTGATTGGACGAGAGGCGTTCCACGAGTGCTTAAACCTCAATGCATGAACCTGATGAACTATGGGTGGAATAAAGCAAGCAAGGATGTTTGTTGCTTAGCAACAGAGAACTAATTTTTTTGGTTGGCAGAGAGCCAAAATAAGATGATTAAATTAAAACCTGAAGCTTGTTTACTGTTTGTTCTATTGTAAAACTGTAAGTGTAGTTTAAAAGCGCCTGCAGCTTCAATCCTCCAGGATGGAACACAACCTTGAGTATTTTATTCCTTCATAATAACAGTAGTACATACCCCAACTCATAACCTCACCAAATATCTCATCCTGTTAGGTATGTACTGTATTAGTGGGAGTATTAGCGCCATGCTCTACTCACTGAGCTGTGCAGGGGATTGAACCCCTAACCCCTGACAGTGTCGAGCGTTGCTCCACTGTTGAATCCTGCCTTTCTGAAATTCCCCCCGCAGGTGTGTTTGCCGGTGCGGGTCAAGGCTGTGGCAGCTCAGAGAACTGAAGACGGCAGACGAACATCGGGCTGCTTATCTATTCTCCATCATCTGAAAGCCTTATCTTTACTGCCGTGTTGTTCTGGGGGATTGCAACCAAACCGTCAAGTAGAATTACTTACAAACACACATGAAGAAACGGACACACACACACACACACACACAGACGCTGGGACATGCTGTACATGCTTCGCAAAACACGTGTACTCTCTCTCTCTCACACACACACACACACACACACAAAAAATCCTCATGGTTATTGGCCTGAGGATGTTTGGGCAGCGTGGATGGGAATGATAAAGTACACCGTGATAAAAATCAAGGTGTAGACAACGATGAGGGATAGAAATGTCGACAGCGACAAGAGATGGACTACGTACAGAGGCTCAGCGCTTCTGGGTGAAGAGGAGTGATTCCCTGGTGAAGAGGAGTGATTCCCTGGTGAAGAGGAGTGATTCCCGGGGTGATCGGGTAGCCGAGGCACAACTGAAGACGTCTCATCTTGCATTTTACAAACGAAAGGAATTGATTTAACAGTGTGTCATAACTCTGTTAGGGTTTAGTCACACACTGCATAGTATACCTTTCCTCTCTCTATCACTAGGTGTGTGTGTGTGTGTAGAGGGTGTAGCACCAAGTGTCTTTGACCCGTTCCAAACCCAAGCAGCTCTCGTCATTTAACAATATACACATTGTAAGGAGTGTGTGTGTGTGTGTGTGTGTGTGTGTGTGTGGCTTGGCACAAGCCGGCCCATTCTACAAGCCCCATTAGGATCAGACAGCGGGGAACCACCCCCCCACCACACACACACACACACACGCACACGCACGCACACACATCAGGAAGGTTGAGGCTCATTGCTTCCCACACATGGCTTAATACTCTCCTTCACCTCTTCACACTCTGTCTCTCTCTCTCTCTCTCTCTCTCTCTACCTCCCTCTCTCTATCTACCTCCCTCTCCCTCCCTCGCTCTTCTCTGTTCTGTCCATTTCTGTCTTCACTTGAATCTATTTCCTCTCCTCATTCTGCTCTGCTAAGTAACTTTTTCCTCCCTCTTTCCCTCTCCATCTTTCTGTATCTTTTTATTTCTCTCTCTCTCTCTCTCTCTCTCTCTCTCTCTCTCTCTCTCTCTCTCTCTTGCTCTATTTGACAGTCAAACCAATGGGCGCTGCTAGCCACAAGCTAGCTTGTTAGCTTGCTGTTGGCTGTACCCATTGGCTTCAGTGAGAAAACTCAAAATGTTAAAGGTTTCTCTTAAGCACGTATGCACACACCAGTCCTGGTCAAATAGTATTTGGATATACTATTTATAACACAGAAACAATAAATTGTCTTAAACCCAGTCAGCCCTGACAATACTTCATATAAAACATACTGATAATATTAATACACTTTACTTTTTAATGAGCTAGTTCCAGTAAATTAAGCTGTGTATTAAAAAGTAGAAAACTATATAAATACACAATAATACTGTGTAAGTACTAAATGTAAGTAATCCCTAAAAGTATATATGCAAGTAAAGCATGTAAGTACTAAAATGTCCCTAATATATAATGTGATAATAATGTTTCTAACTGGTGTAACAACACAATATATGTATAAACTACGTCTGTACATTATTAGGGATATTTTCATTAAGCATTAATGTAGTATTAGTGTGTACTTGCAACACTTTTACACAGGTAAGTACACAAGGATGAGGTCACTGTAGAGTCAAGGGAGATGTGAAGAGATGAGAGCAGGGGGAAAAGGTTAAGACTCACTAATATCTGACCCAGGTCTGACACACACACACACACACACACACACACACAAACGTGGGTTTGTGTTACATGGCTGTATGAGCGGTAGTCCTATTGATACAGATGTATTGGTCATTAAGTCAGTTAGGTTTGATGTCTCAGCCTGGCTGCAGCCAAAGAAAATAACATCAGCGCTCTCTCACAGAAATGTTCCACTTTGTACGGGCAGACAGAACTACGCTGTGGTGTTTTCAGATCACGGGGTGTGTGTGTGTGTGTGTGTGTGTGTGCGCGCGTGTGTGCGCGTGTGTGTGTGTGTGTGTGTGTGCGTGTGTGCGCGTGTGTGTGTGCGCTGTCACACCTTGAACATGCTCCTTCATCTCATTGTCATCTGCAGGGCTGGAAGAAGAGAGGTGTGTGTGTGTGTGTGTGTGTGTTTTGACTGATAACAGATTTAAATCTCTTTTTTTCCATCCCTCTCCCTCCCTCCCTCACATCACTCTTCTTCTCTCTCTCTTTCCCCTCCTCTCTCCTTACCCCTCCTTAACAATATTGTTTCACAAAGTATTATATTGATTGTTGAAATCTCTCTCTCTCTCTCTCTCTCTTTATGTCTCTCTCTCTCAGTTGGAGGCGGAGTTAGCGCTGTGCGAGCGCGAGGGGGCGGAGCTACAGGACTACGCCAATCAAGTCCTGCAGCAGATCGCCGACCGATGCCCCGACATTTTGGAACAAGTGGTCAACGCCTTGGAGGACACCTGCTGACACACACACACACACACACACACACACACACACACACGCTCCTATAACCCCTATAGGATCACAGCGTTGGACATGACATACTCTTCTTTCACTCTTTCACAGAAGGGAGCGGAGGATCTATAACGTATCACAACTCCACTGTGTCTTTGGTAGCCATAGTTTTGAACAGTGCCAGCTGGAGGCGGGGCTTCTCCGTCCTCCATTCAAAGTGCTTTGTTGGCATGGAAGTTGAAACCCAATTAGAAATAGTCAATATTTAGTAGAAATGTTTTGTTCTGTCCAACGTCTCCGAGAGAAGAAGGAGTCTTGGCTCCGTTTACCATCTGTGACACTACAGGGCGGCCATGTTGGCTCCTTCTTAGCAATCAACAGTATGAGTTGTAATCATGAGTGTATATAATTTAAACTGTTTAAAAGAGTGAAAGTGAGTTGAACTTACTAGGTTGTGTTTCTGACGCCAGAGTTACATGATGTTGCCACATTGCACGTTTGATTGGTTGAATTGCAAAGTGTGTTTATTTCAGCTGCCTTTGGTTCTTTACATCATTTGCTGCTATCGTTTTACCTGTTTTTTTTTTCCATTTCTTTCAACTATCTGATGAAATGTCCCGGCTCACAGTCTCTTTCACCAAAAACCTTTTTAGATAGTTGTGTAAATTGTAAAGGTGGAAAGGTTAATCAATAGAAAGACGGGTCAGGTGGTTGAGGGAACTTTTACTTTTTACTTTCTCTTGGTGGTGAAATACGCAGTCGAGAAAAGCTACAACTTGCAATGCTCCCTTTATCAAAAAGACATCAATGTAGATGTTTGTGTTTGTTTTTAACCGTTAGAAAATATAATGTTCCGAAAATCACGACAATCCCTTTAGAGTTCACATGAGGAGAAATCTGAAGTTACTCATTTCCCCTTCATGAAATATACTGTAGTAGTTTCTTTGTTTATTTTTTGGGGAGGGCGGGATATAAAATAATTGTTATTTTTGTTGCTTTTGGTAATATATAACACTACTCTTGTTTAATTGATAATATTGTCATCTATTGGTTATAATATTACATCATTTGTTGAGAATCTCTCTCTGATTTCTTTGTGATTCGTAAACAATCACAAGTTTGTTCCCCCGAGCAGGACGCTGTCATCGGGAACGTATATTTTGCACCTACGTGAGGCTTTGTGTCCGCTGGGAACTTCTCGTCGCAGCACCGGTTTCCTGTTCCCGTCGTTTACGGTGGGAAAAGTCACTCTGTCGCATGTCCGCTTTCTGAGAGCCTCAGCATGTTTTTAACGCACTAACAGGTTAGAAAATATTTTTCAGCGAAAGAGCGCCACACTTCAAACACGTTTTTACAGTCGCGTAGTAACAGCAGGAGCCATGACCAGCACTTCCCAACATGCAACTGTTCTACAGACGAAACGCCCAGTGGACACAGAGCCTGGGGGGATGGGGATTCACTCTGCACACTCACTTAGACTCACACAGGTATGGACGAGTTTCATTCCAAAACAGTGTCTGTCCGCTCAACTGTCTGTTTTGTAACTTTTACTTGTTCATAATGGCTAAAAACGTCTCGGTGTCATATCCTTCAAATGGAGGAGATCTCATTTTGGAACGAAACTCTTCCAGCTCATTCACATTTTAGCTAGTGAGCGGGATGCCTCGGCTATTACCGGAATTACCGGAACCTGTGACCTTTCAGCCTCCCGTCCCCGGCGTTCAGTTCAGTGTTTCTCCCGAGGACACTTCCAACAGGAAACGCAGCTCTTGACGGACAGGTTAGCTGTTTGCTGGGGATCGAACCCGTGACCTTTTAGTTGCAACGACAGTCTCTCTAATCACGTTGACACCGTAAAGGGCTTGAAACATATTTTGCAGAGAGGTCATCTGGGAAAATCAAGACTCCAGTCCTGGCTGATAACCCCCCCCCGTGTCCACAGAGAGAGTACTGTCCTGTAACCGGAAGGTCACAGGTCAGACCCCTGCAACGGTGTCCGATCGCTACACAGTCCTGTCGAAGTGCCCTTGAGCAACGCTGAACCGGTGGAGCTCACAGGCTGGAACCATCAGATGTTAGCTAGCGGTGTGAATCCAATACCTTGTTGTCTGTTTTTATATGTTGGTGTTTTGTCGTCGGGAGAGGCGACGACCGGGAACGATCCAGACTGTGTTGTGAGTTGAAAATCAGAATGAGAATAAAATATGGATTTATCTTTACTTTGTGGTGGAAGGATTCTTTCTCTGCTTGTCTGAGGTCAGTCCACCTGTGTGTGTGTGTGTCTCTCTCTCTCTCTCTCTCTCTCTCTCTCTCTCTCTCTCTCTCTCTCTCTCTCTCTCTCTCTCTCTCTCTCTCAGTTATATAGTCTATCAGGTATTTGACAGGTCTTCTTTCTCTCTTATCTGAAGGTGAGAGCTGTTGTACCTGCCGGCATATTGCACCATCTGTGTCCACGCACACACACACACACACACATACATTCACACACTAAGTGAGAGAAAGCAAGAGTATCTGGATTTGTGTGTGTGTGTGTGCGTGTGTGTGTGTGTGTGTGTGTGTGTGCGTGTACTGTCCTTGTTAAAAGTGTGACAGAAGTCAGGGTTGACAGTAGATTATCCTCTCTTGTTTCCTCTCCTGCCCCTTTTTTTCCTCCTCTTTTCTTTCTCCTCCCTCATTCTTTTTTCTTTGCCTCGCCTCTCCCTCCCTCCCTCCCTCCCTCCCTCCTTCCTTCTCTCTCTCTTCCTTTCACACACAGACTCAAGTGCGTCTCTTATCTTGTCCCCCACAGTTAAGTTTCCAACCCACCCAAAATGATTCCATTCTCCATCTTCCCTATCTAGACCACAGCTCTATGACCACACACACACACACACACACACACACACACACACACACACCAACTATAATTACTTCACCATTCTCCATCTATCAGTCTCTGAGTCTGGCTCCAGTGTCCATGGGAAAGGCCTTAACCTGCGCCAACTCTTTCTTTGATGGTACACACACACACACTCCAGCAACACCATCACCCCAATCAAACCATTGTTGTTTGATTGCAACCACAAGGGGAAAGTTTCTCTAGTCTGTAAAACACAACCTCTTAGTGACTTCCAGTGATTAGTGTTTTTTGTATAGAAACCAAACATCCTCACAAGAAGAAGAGTTAGAAAGAGACTGAAACTTGTGTGTGTGTGTGTGTGTTTGCGTGTATCTGTGTGTGTGAGGATGCAGCTGATTGCTAGTTATCTGCTGCAGGGTAATGACACAGGAGAGCAGACAGTGTGGAAAGTCCCGGACACACACGCGCACGCACACACACACACACACACACAAATGCACGCTTACACACTTTCGTCATGCCTATAATAGGGCAGCAGAGCAGCGTAGCGAGCAGGGAGGCCGTCGTTCAACCGGAGGACCGGTGGGGGGTTCAAGCCCTGACCCCCGAAGAAGCGAGTAGCCGACCTTGACCTCTGACCTCTGCGGAGAGTTTCCCCACACGGATCAATGCAGCGGCACATTATTAGCGTCTGTTTTTTTTACGACGCCAAACACATTGAACACATTGAGAACCAGTTCCTTGACAGTCTGTAAATTTCAGTGTGTGTGAGTTCGCCCTCACATGTGGCAAGGTTTTCGTGTGTGTGTGTGTGTGTGTGTGTGTGTGTGTGTGTGTGCACATACGTAAGACTGTGTAAAGGATCTCTGTCTCTCTCTCCTGTTTTCTCCATCTAGTGTCCTAATAAAACGAGCGGAGTGAGACAGAACGGATGGACAGAGCGAGAAAAAGGAGGGAGAGAGAAATGCTTGTTTGACTTTCTGATTTATGTGATGAGAGAGGGAGAGAGAGGGAGGTAGGGGGGAGGAAGGAAAGGAAAGAGAATCAAAGAGTGGATTTAAGTGGTGAGATCAATAAGGGATCGTAGTTTTCACGTAAGAATATAAGATCTGCTGGGGAACAGTTGTCCTGATGCGGTAAGCCCCACCCACCTGGTGGTACATGCAGGTTAAAACAAACGATAAGAACGTAGATTGATTTGATCCAGGTCCTTGAACTGGTCTGGGTAGTTGAAGCTGTTACTAGATAGCGATAGCAGATAAATAGAAACCCCTTCCTTCACCCCCACTCTCCTGTGTGTGT
>JAXDDW010000099.1:1195000-1200000 GCA_034670385.1 Hoplostethus mediterraneus
CGACTAGACACTAGACACTCTCATTCCGAACGATACAGACACCTAGTCGATTTAGAACAACCCGGCTCGTCTCATTCCGGTTAGAAATGCAGTCATACTCGGATAATAAATCAATCGGTCTATTCAAAAGGAAATAATCAGTGTCAGAGAGTCATCAGACGCAACAAAATCCCAGTTGTCAGGATGGCCGAGCGGTCTAAGGCGCCAGACTCAAGGTGACAAGCCTTCCGGTTAATGGGATTTCTGGTCTCCGAATGGAGGCGTGGGTTCGAATCCCACTTCTGACAAGTGTTTTGCGGGAAAAAATGCCAAATCACCCGTAATAACGGCTGTGTTAAATATTACACTTGAAGTATCTCATCTTCCAAAATGTCCGTCAAAAACTTTTCATAGACCCCCTTCTTTTTATTTTTTTTAGCGTCGTTAGGTTTTCAAAAACAGTTTTCAAAAGGAAATATAAATTCTAATGATAGTGTCTTTCTTAGTCCCCCAAACACAGCAAAGTCTCTCTGCTTTTTTGTCTACCTCTCTCTCTCTCTTGTTCTGTATAGGACAACTTTCTCTCTCTCTCTCTCTCTCTCTCTCTCTCTCTCTCTCTCTCTCTCTCTCTCTCTCTCTCTCTCTCTACCGGTGGGCAGTCGGGCAGTTTCCATATCAGAGCAGAGGAGAGTAGACTGACAACACAGACAGAGAGAGAGAGAGAGAGAGAGAGAGAGAGAGAGAGAAAGAAAGAAAGAAAGAGTGAACTTCACCGCTCTTTGTTTCCCCTCCTCCCGTCCCCTCTGTCTCTCTTTATAAAACTTCCCGGTCGGGGCGATGCGTAAAACTTTGGAGCGCTTTAATTGGAAGAAGTTCCCTCGGCGCGCGCAATTACTTACTTGGAGGCTGTTTGGAAACTTGTGATCGCCGTGAAGAAATCACACTTTTATTCCTGACACCTGTTGCTGAGGATACCACCCGCACACACACACACACACACACACGTACACAAATAAGAGTGTGTGAGTGACTTATAAGAGCTTCTAGACGACAAGACTGGACCCTTGGGGACTGACAGGTCCACGGATCGGCTTCTTCTACGTTTTTTTTTAGCTGTAGTTCTTTACATTTGTATTTCTACTTTTTGTGGTTCAGTCTTCTGTGGGATTTCGCGGCTCTATTTCCACGTGAAAACATTTCATGGGTCAAAATAAGTGACATATGAGCCTCTAGTGTCACTGAGGATTTTAATGCGCTGAAATTGTACAGAGGGAGCTCTCCTCTGCACGCTGATCTGGGATCTGTCTGATGGATTTCACCCCCCACTGAATAAACCACCGAGCTTGTCTGTGGTTTTTCCAGCCGGACAACGAGTCAACATTTTCGGACTTGAGCGCTTCGGATCGTGGGAGGAGAAACTTTTCTTGGAGAGCTGAACAAGTACCGGATCCGAGCGCAACAGATCACGTAAGAAAGTCTTCGCTTACAAAAACAGAGCTATGTAACACAGTTTAGAAGGATACTATACAGAGAGCAGCAAAACTATAAGTCCCTATAGGAATATTATAAAAAAAATACCATAAAATACGACAAGATCACTGTAAACTCACTACTAAGTTCTATAAGACCACTATTAAACATCGTAAGGATATTACAGTGGTTTTTATTAGAGCTGTGAGAAATGGCAAGCAGCGCGTCTTACTATTAATACAACTTAATAATATGAGATCCGCTATGATTTATTTGAACCTGCCCCCCTCCCTTCCTTCTGATAGTCTATTTATAGGAGTTTCACAGTCAGCTTTCATACTGTAAGAATGTGTGTGATCGTAATGTGTGTGTTATTGAGTCTCCATCATTCGTTTCGGTGTTTTCTGTAAGAGTTGTGCCTCCTGGATCATTTCTGAAAGTTAACTTCTATTTCTGCTGGATCTGACACAACGAGACGCTTTTTAAATTTTCACACTTTTTAACGTGTTGCTGTAGCTGTAACTGTCTGGGGAAATTACTTCATTTTTTTTGGTTAAAGTTATTGCAATCAACTTAAAAACATCAATATAAAGATGCTTGAGGTTGGAACTCGGTCCACTCGGTCTGGACTTTGGTCCGTTTGAACTTCTAGACGTTTTTTTCTCACCACAATATTTCCGTTGTCACAATCTGCTCACAGAATGGGGCTATTTCATGTCTTTGGCTCTGATATGACAGTGGTGAAACGTTGTGTGTGTGTGTGCGCGCGCGCGTGTCTGTGTGTGTGTGTGTGTGTGTGTGTGTGTGTGTGTGTGTGTGTGTGTGTGTGTGTGTGTGTAATCTGCCAGCCCCATCGGGCCAAATGAAGGCAGCTCTCTCGCTTTGCGGTGGAGACCGGGACTATTTTGGTAGAAATGTTGCACAAATGTTTCTCTCAGTATAGAGAGTCAGTTTGCCTTCATCTGGGCCAGAAGCTCTGTAGCATCTACTGCTGCTTTCTCGTTGACATAGTCTGAATCACTTCATTCACTTTATTGGAAGAAGTCTAATAAATACTTGGGGTTTTGTCTTGGTGGCAAAGGTACATCCTGATGAAGCTCATATTTAGTGCAAGGAGACAAAGCCTGAATATCTGGTAGTCTATACATATCACTACTAAAATCCTTCTCTTACTATGTGAATTCAGTGTCTGTGCAGCATATTTCTGAACGTGCACAATGGCTTGCAGCTGGAGGTGCGAGTGCAGAGAAACACCACAGCATGAGATAGTAGTAGTGAGTTATGTGTGGAACAAGTCCTGAGCCTCGTGGAGCGTGGATACACTTTCCTGAGGCTAAAGTGGCGCAATGTATAAAGACTTGTGCAGACGGTATAAGTAGTGCAAGATGTGATATGGCACGATGCTGTCCGGGGCTAACAGCAGAAGACAATAAGTTATTTCATGTATGGGGGCGACGGTTTTAGTTTTCCATGAGCTACGTTGAAATGCACCTTTAACACGCCTCAAAGTGCACGAGGAAGACAGGACGGGCTGATAGAAAGAGTTGGAGTGTAGGCTAACATGTAGGGGAATGTGTGTGTGCCATTTTACAGTCACAGTATATGCTGCCCATACATGTGATAGGCCTTTATTACACCTTTATAACATAAAAGTGGAATAGAGTAGAAGTGGACAAGGCAGAAAAGAACATTTCAAAAGGATGAGTGAGTGTGTGTGTGTGTGTGTGTGTGCGCGCGCACTTGCATGATTAATGTGTGCATGTGTGGTTTCATGATGTATTAGCGTGCATATGTGGTTGCTTGTGTGTGTGTGTGTGTGTGTGTGTGTAATTTGGGTTTATGGTGACCTTTGACCTCAGATCATCCCGCCAACGGACAGATACACACACTCTAAACACTCCGTGAACTCATTAAGCTCCAACGCTGCTGTCCAAGCTAAACTTTTCCAGATTCAGGACCCACACACGTGTAGACCGGTGTAGACTCAGTCGACCTCGCGAGATCAGTGAAAATGAGCATCATCTGAATTGACATATTTTTCAAGAAAGAACCTGAGAACAAAAAAAAAAAAAGAAGAAAAAAAGAAAACACACAATGCAACTCAGTCACACGATCCAGCAACGTTACAGGGGCATTATAAAAATAAATCACAATCATAGAAATTGTGGGATTGCACAATGGAAGTCAATACATCAGCTGCCTCTGTTTAAACACACTGAGGAGACACCCTGTCTGCACTTGAGACAAACACATCGCCACATCCCGCGTTTCCTCGTTTGCGAAAGGCAGAGAGCACCGGAGAAAACCGAATTTCTCTCGCTGTCGTTGACTATCGGATTCGTTTTCAGCAAGTGACGGCTGCGGAGTAGCCGAGAGAAAGTTGAGGACGTCTCCAGCGGTGACGTCTCCGGTTGGCTTTGCACTTTCACAGTCTTAAGTCTGAAATGCGCATTAAGCTGTGGTCCAAACTGACAGCTGGCTGAAAAACCCTTCAAGAGGAAAGGAAGTGTGTGTGTGTGTGTGTGTGTGTGTGTGTGTCTGCATCCTCAGGGTAGATAGTGTGTAAGTGTGTCTGGCTGGTCGTGTGTGTGTGTGTGTGTGTGTGCAGGGTAGATAGTAATGTTAGATGTGTAGATAGAGGTGGTGAAAAGTGTTGCTGTCAACAAGCTGGCCGTTAGAGAGAGATAATCTCTCTTCCTCCTCCCTCCCTTTCAACCCACGTCAACTTCTGCCCAGTCTCTTCCCTCCCTCTCCTCACTTTGATTCATATCACTATTTTTCTCTCTTTCACAGATCTCTCTCTCTTTATTCCTTTTGCTCACTCTCTCCTCCTCCTCTTCCCCTTTTTTCACTCCCTCCTGATTTGCTGTTTTTTTGTCAGGATTTCAGTTTTTTTGGACATAAATGAGGAACGTTGTTGCGGTTTGCTTATTTATTTTCCTTTCTCCATCTAACTCGTCCTCCACTCTCACTCTTAATTCTCCTCCTTTTTCTCTCTCTGCCTGCCTCTCAATTCAAATCAATTCAAAGGTTTATTAACATGGAATTCAAAAGATCATATTCTTTCTTTCTTTCTTTCTTTCTTTTTCTTTCTCTTTCTTCGTCTGCCCTCCTACTGTTGAGAAAGACCTATTCTTTAACCAAACAGTGAAGTGCTGCTTGAGTGTCTAGGTAATTAGGGAAGGGAAGTGTGTGTGTGTGTGTGTGTGTGTGTGTGTGTGTGTGTGTGTGTGTATGTGTGTGTGTGTGTCCACGCTAGGTATTTGAGAAGACGGGATGTCTGCTAACGTCAGTGGATACTCAAGGTCATTCAAGAGTACATTGCTACATTTGTGTGTGTGTGTGTGTGTGTGTGTGTCTCTGATTTACTGCAATGGATTTCAGAAGTAATATAAGTAATATCTGTGTTTGTGTGTGTGTGTGTGAGAGAGAGAAAAGGAGTGTGAGTGTTACATATATCAGTCCAGAGGGAACAATAATGACTATTACAGACACACACACACACACACACACACACACACACACACACACACTCGGTGGTCCCGTGTGAA
>JAXDDW010000099.1:1217500-1227500 GCA_034670385.1 Hoplostethus mediterraneus
GAGAGACATTCTCTTATTTCTCTTTTTTATCTGGGTGTGTAGCTGCCTGTGTGTTGTGTGTGTGTGTCGTGTGTGTGTGTGTGTGTGTGTTATATGTGTGTGTATCACCGCAGCACTCACAGACAAAAGGCCCATGTTCCCCCCTCCATGTCTCCAATCACCATCTCTCTCATCCTGACAACAATCCTTTTAGGAGAAGAGGAGAGGGTGGAGTGAAAGGAGGAGAGAGGGGTGGGTGGGAGGGATGGATAGAGGGAGAGAAATGAGAGGGAGATGAGGGAGGGAGAGAAAGATGGAGGGGTGGATGGAGATAGAGAAGAAGGGAGGGAGTAGGGAGAGTGATAGGAGAAGTAGGGAAAGGAGGGAGGTAGAGGTGGGGGGGGAGCTGTAAGGGGAGGGATGGAGGAAATCAGATGAGGGGGAGGGTTGAGATGATACTGAGAAGGGGGGAGGCGTGAGAGGAGGGAGGGAGAGAAATGGCGGAGGAAGAGGGGAGGGTGGAGGTGACGAGTGTCAAGTGTCACATTTACACATGTATGGCGAGGGAGGGGAGGAGAATGTCAGAGGTGGGAGAGGAGATAACAGGATGGGAGGGGGGGGAGGAAGGAGAGAGGGGGTGAGGAGAGGAGCGAGTGGGAGGAGGAGATGGAGAAGGAGGAGAGGTCACGGAGGTGTGCTAGCATTGTACGTGGTGACAGGACGGTGTTACTACTGGTGGAAAAATCAATAGGCCTGTCTGCACGGCTCTATATGTGTGTGTGTGTGTGTGTGTGTGTGTGGCCAGTGAGTCTCTAACCTTTAATTGAAGTCCTGTGTCATCGCCATAGTGACACAAACTATGGGATGTTCAGTAGGTGTATTAACACACTTTTACCTACTCTCTCTCTCACTTGACTGAATTTTCTGTTCTTTATGTCTCTCTTCTCTCTTTGCTTTTCTTCTTCTGTCACTTTTTATAGCTCAGGATAGAGAGAAGGAAGGAAGCAAGGAAGGAAGGGAGACGGAGGGAGGAGGGAGGAAGAGACAGACAGAGAGACAAATGGAAAGAAGGAAGGGACAAAACAACCTTTTTACCCCTTTCAACTTTTTCATGTTTTCCCTGTTAAAAAGGGACGTCCCGACTTTCCTGTGAGGCGAGTTTGTAAAATGTTCTAGTTTTCTGCGGCGACTGAAGCGAGAACTAAACAGTTGAAGAAGTTGGGTGTAAAATGTCTTCTTCACATCATCACTCCGTTGTCAACCTGTTAAAATGTACTTAAAAATCCAGTGGTGATGTATGGTGAACACATTTCTGTTTGTCATAGAGTCACATGGTGTTGTTGGTGCTGATGCTGATGTCAGGTTAGCAACAGCATCCCTGCCCAGGCCCTTCTCTTATTCAGACATGCCCTGGAGCTTGATAGAGTTCCTCCAGCTATACAGCCTATTGATGCAAGTTCATACCAAGGACCAACGCATGAAACATAAAACACACACAAGGAGGCTAAGAAGGAATAAAGAAAGAAAGGACTTTGATACAGAGAGAGATGAAAACTGAGAGAGAGAGAGAGAGAGAGAGAGAGAGAGAGAGAGAGAGAGAGAGTTTATATAACGTTCATTCATAACATACGCTGCTCATGTAACATTCATGCCAATAAAGAACATTGAATTGAAGAGGATGGATGGGGACTCTCTCTCTCTCTCTCTCTCTCTCTCTCTCTCTCTCTCTCTCTCTCTCTCTCTCTCTCTCTCTCTCTCTCTCTCTCTCTCTCTCTCTCTCTCTCTCCTCTCTCTCTCTCTCTCTCCTCTCTCTCTCTCTCTCTCTCTCCCTTGGTGATATGTGAATGGATGACAGGCTACTTACAGTGAAAGTAACAGATCTTGAAAGACATTCACTTCTAAGTTCACCAAGTGTCTCTCTCTCTCTCTCTCTCTCCTTCCCTCCATCTATCGCTTCCTCCCCTCCCCCACCCTCCCTCCAACCTCTCTCTCTCTTTCCCTTCCTCTGCTCTTTCTCTCCCATATTTTGTCCCTCCCTCCCTTGTTCCCCTCCTTCCTCCCTCTCTCTCTCTCTCTCTTCCTCTCTCACTCGTCCCTCCCTGTCATTCATCTCTCTTTCACTCTGCAACTCCCCCTCTTTTCTCCCTGTGTGTCAAACACACACACACACACACACACACACACCACACACACACACACACATAGCAGCGAGAGAGGGAGAGAGCAAGGCATGCTGACACTTACACTAAGTGCACTCACACACACCCAACTCCCTCCTTTTACCACCCACACAGAAACGAGGACACAGCCCACAAAACACACACACACACACACACACACACACACACACACACACACAGATACTGGACCCCCCCCCACACACACACACACACACAGTACTTTCAGCACTTTCTTCTTTACCATACTCAGCAAGATCAGATGTCAACTCAACTGACACACACACACACACACACACACACACACACACACACACACACACACACACACACATAGAGGGAGCGGCTGTATTTTCTTTTCACCACGCTCTGTTTCCTCCCCCCTTATAGAATATATGCATTTTTAAAAGCCTCCTACACACAGTGAGAAATACTACATGGCGGTTTAACCTCTACAGTCAGAGAGAAGAGGAGGGGAGGGAAAAAGATGAAGAGATACATATTGTGGGACAGACAAGAGAGATAAATAAACTATATATATGTATAGAGTGAGGGGGGAGGAAAGGGAGGAGAGGGGGGAGAGAACATTCAGCATTGAAACATACGGGCATGATGGCTCAACCTTTAGCTCAACATGCAAGCATATATCCGTTAGGGCATGGGTGCATATAGACGCATATGGCTCTGTTTTCAAACAAACACACACACACACACACACACACACACAACCACAACCACACATACACACACACACACACACACACACAGATATAAATAAATGATTATGATGCGCTGACAAAACCACCACAAGCCAAAACGCTGTCACACACATGCACTAAATGCAGGCAGTATACACACACACACACACACACACACACACACACACACACACACACACACACACACATTCACATGCAGGCCACATGCGAAGACATACGTAGGCACAGACACACATGAACACATCTGTGACGTCTTACTCACGCACTGACATGCAGAAGGAACATTTCCACCCACATACGTCCCCACATCACCGACATGACACACTACATGTATATATAAAAGGGAGTGTTTACATAATTGCATACTGTGTCACACACACACACACACACACACACACACGTAACACAGACACACATAGTACATGCCATAGGTGTGCATGGGTGGCCCTTTTTTTCCCCTCGGTGCCCTTTTCAGATTGAAACTCCAAGATAGAGTTTCTAATGGTCCTTCTTAAAACTTATTTTTATGGCGTTTCTGCTTCAATAGACAATTCACAATGAAAAAAGATAGAGAAGATGGGATGGGTGGGGGGGGTGGAAAAGGCTCCAGCTTCAAACTGTGTTTTTACCTGGTAACTGAGGCAACAGGACAGTCCAGACGTTTCCCCGCTGCCCCCTTCCAGAGTCAGAGCACGCCACTGCTGCAGGCTACATACATATTCACCGCGTGCAGACACACGACGGCATGGAATTGTAACACCACTACTATTATTACACACCTGTTCACATGCAGGCAGCATTCAGACTTTTTCATTCATGCACATACCAACACACACACACACACACACACAAATGCGTGGGTGTAGTTTATTTAGCGTGCATGCTCTGCTTCACATCACAGCCACACATCTTTAGTCTTCCACTGTTGGCCGATGAGCAGCACCACTGAAGCATTTGCAGGTTAAGTGCCTTGCTCAAGGGCACCATAACAGTCGTAAGAAAGGGGGAGAGGGGTATTCATTCACCTCCCCCACCCAGGGGAATTGGCCCAGCAACATTCCTGTCAAAAGCTCCCTTCTTTCACCTTTAGGCTACCGCTGCCCTAATATATATTTTCATTCAGGCAGCCATTCAGCCACACACACACACACACACACACACACACACACACACACACACACACACACACACACACACACACACACACACACACACACACATACACACATACGGTAGCACGGCCACACACCATGTGTATGAGCCAGATTTGGCTCAGTCCTCATGTCTGCCATACGGTTGATTCCTCCCCACTGTGCACACCCTGCAGGCCAAACACACAATGCTGTGTGTGTGTGTGTGTGTGTGTGTGTGTGTGTGTGTGTGTGTGTGTGTGTGCATGTGTGCGTGCGTGCATATGGGAGAGAGAGAGAGAGAGAGAGAGAGAACCAGATATACAGCCACAGCAAGAGGCGAGGGGGCATATTTTACCACAAAGTCATGTGTCGGAAGAAAAATGACAGTTTGCGCTTCTGAAATGTTTCCACTATTTTTCCTTGTGGGATGAATTCACCAGCATCTAGAACAGCTTCAGACAAGGACAATCACATGCAATTTGATATCCTGAAATTACATTTTCTTTGATTTTGAGAACAACTGATTTTGAAAACAACTGAAAAGACATCTTTGGATTTGTTTAGGAAAATGACTTTAATAACCTAAAAGTATAGATAGATAGATAGATAGATAGATAGATAGATAGGTAGGTAGGTAGGTAGGTAGGTAGGTAGACAGGCAGGCAGGCAGGCAGGCAGGCAGGCAGGCAGGCAGGCAGGCAGGCAGACAGACAGACAGACAGATAGATAGATAGACAGACAGACAGACAGACAGACAGATAGATAGATAGATAGAACGACATACTGAGATACTCAGATATAGAGGAGAGGGAGAGAAAGAGTGGATAGACAGCAGTCTCTGTGAACCTGCAAAGACAAGCTGTGTGTGTGTGTGTGTGTGTGTGTGTGTGTGTGTGTGTGTGTGTGTGTGTGTGTGTGTGAGAGAGAGAGAGAGAGAGAGTGTTTTGACAGCTCAGGCATCACAGCAGCAAAAGGCAGGCTGTGTGTGTGTGTGTGTGTGTGTGTGTGTGTGTCTCTGTGGGTCTAGGTGTAGGTATGCACGTGTGACGTTTCCCCGGATCCAGAGACAAAGGAAAGAAAAGCGTATATGGTAAAGGGCCTGAATGAAAAGAGGAATAGAAAGATGAGAGTGTGTGTTGTGTGCATTCACGTGTGTGTGGCGTATATAAATATGCGTCCGCGTGTATGTGTCGGGCTCCTGCCAGCGGTCCCTTCACGCGCCACTCTGGTCACATGACACCCGTCAAACCTATCATCCTGAGGGGTGATAATAAGCAAACCCGTGCCGCACATTCTCACTGGGAGCTTCCCAACGCGACCGCAGCCTTCTACTGTTGGCCACTGAGCCGTTTGATGGTTAAGTGTCTCGCTCAAGGGCACCTCCGCTGTATTTGTTGAGGGAGGGAAGAGCAGATTTTTTTCCCAGCCAGTCCGGGGACTTGAACCGCTGACCCTCCAGCCACTAAACCTGCTTCTTTCGGCTACTGCCTTGAGGCTACTGTTGCCCCAGTTGACTTTGACAGCTAATGTTTGTCCTCCACGTGTAGAAAAAAAGGTTTCCTGATCCTGGGTCCAAGCCAAAGCACTCATAATACACTGTAATATATATATATATATATATATATATATATTTATAAATGGAGACCAACTCGGTTCCAGAATAGTTGACTACATGGTGTCAGGTTGGTACAGGACAGTTTTCAGTCTCTCCATACACTCTCAATGGCACACTGTTTCTCCTGCCTGTTTGCTAGACAAGCAGGAAGACTGAGCGTTTGTTGTTTGATGGATATGCATGTGTGTGTGTGTGTGTGTGTGTGTGTGTGTGTGTGAGAGAGACAGAAAGAGAGAGAGAGAGCGAGAGAGAGATAGAGAAATAGAGTATATGTTTGTCATTTAAAGAGGCCAAATAAAGGGGGTTTGTTTGTGTGTGTGTGTGTACGTGTGTGTGTGTGTGTGTGTGCGTGCATGCGTACTTTTCATTTGTGTTAACTTGCATGTAGGCTCATGTCCCCTGTGTCAAAGCCTGGCTGAATCAAGTGAACCATGCTGTGTGTGTGTGTGTGTGTGTGTGTGTGTGTGTGTGTGTGTGTGTGTGTGTGTGTGTGTGTGTGTGTGTGTGTGTGTGTGTGTATGTGTGTGTGTGTGTGTGTGTGTGTGTGTGTGCGTGTGTGTGTGAGAGAGAGAGAGAGTGAGGCCAGATCAATATGAACTAATCAATAGGAGAAGACAGCTAGAAGGACCTTGGGGACGATGGATACGCACCTGGTACACACACACACACACACACACAACACACACACACACACACACACACACACACACACACACACACACAGAGGCTCTTCTCCCAGCCCCTCTTTGTATTCTATCCTCAGTCTCTCTCTTTATCTTCTCTTACTCCACCTCCCATCTCTCTCTCTCTCTTTCTCTATTTGTCTCTCTTTTCTCAATCACTTTCTTTCATGCACACACCCTTGTTTTCTTTTTCTCTTTCACACTCTTTTCAGGCTACATGCATATTTCCCTTGCTTTCATTTTTTTCTCCTGCCCCTTCTCTCTCTCTCTCTCTCTCTCTCTCTCTCTCTCTCTCTCTCTCTCTCTGGTCTATCTGGTGTCTGTCTCTGTCTCTCTTTCTCTCTCTCTCTCTCTCTCTCTCTCTCTCTCACACACTCCAATCGATTGATTATACAACTGTAAGCGTTTTTAAAAAAAAAAATGAAAATAAAAAGTCTGGACACATTTGGATCTGAGGTCTTCACTTTCGATTCGTTTCATTTGTGTCAGAGTCGTGGAGGCTGGTTGCGCCACAGACTGATCTCCAGTCCCCGCCCCTTCATTTCCCCTGTTAAAAAAAATCAGAGCTGACTTCCCAAACACAAATCACACGGGCCAGTATGGGATACATATTGGATGTGAGACGCATACAAACATCTCCTCACATCCGATCACATCTGTTTAGACGGCGGTGAAAAGACGAGGTCTGTGCCATTCACGGTCAGGAAAGGTCTGGCCTTTTTGCACACGTGTGAATCTAGCCTTCGCCAAATGTGCTGCAATTCTCTGTACACTGCGTGCAACCTTCGGGGGAATAGAAACACGCTCCTCTTTTACAATGACTAAATCTGTTTCCACCCACAAGGGGAATTGTTCGGAAAATCCAGCACTAACACGGGATACAAATGCGGACGGGTATTTTCCAACATCGGTAGATCTGTCTGCTCAACTTTTTATAGATCTGCACACCAAAGACAAATCGGCTTTTTTTTTTTGTGAGTGTAAATCTCGCTTCTGCCGAATTGGCAGGCTGGTTATCAGCAGGTACCACAGACAGAGCTCTACTGGACAGTGTGGGCCCAGGCCACTTTCACTTCAATTCACTCAACATGCAGATTGAAACTGTAATTCATTTAGTGGGAGATACGAGTGCTGCTCTGTCTCAATCATGTCTTTATAGATTGGATATTAAAGAACCTTTTCATGGGTGATTTTTTTTATGGTTTGAATGGCCACTTCCTGGGTTAATTGAATTGAATGGGATTGAAAGGGAAGTGACCCTGACCCTTTACTGAACGGAGCTCAATACAGGTGAACAGAACCTGCAATTACAATTCTCCTTTACTACTTAGACCAGGGTTGCCCAAAGTAGGGCCTGCGGACCAAATTTGGCCTCTTACAATATTATTTTTGGCCCTCCCAAGGGTTCCAGACAGTGATAAGATGTTTTGATGCATTTTAATGAAATTCTGAGGAACGATCTTGGGAATTTTGCTTATTACCAGCTAAGAAGTTACATTTATAAATAATCAATCAGTTAATACTCACCCCAATACTCAGAGTGATGCCCATGAGTGATGTTAGAGTTTGACTGCTGCCCCTCAGTGTCAAAATGTTTTGGCTCAAATAGATGAGTGTTTATTTCTTTTTAATGTAAAACTCCTGAATCATGAAGTGTCTTGGGTGAAGCGAGCTAGCCCAACACAGAGTCCACTTGACCTGTACAACATGTTATTGTCCTCCTCTCTCTCTCTCTCTCTCTCTCTCTCTCTGCCCAAACAATCCTAAAATGAAAAGCAACCCTGACATATCATCTTTGTTCAGGGGGTGACGTCTCCTTGTACCAATGCACAGTGTTCCCTGTCATATGATCAAATCCCATCTCGGCTGTTACTGCTGTTGCACGTCTCCCTCTCTGCCGATCTTCCCAGCGCGAAAAAAAAAAAAAAAAACGGAACATTTTTAAACAGAATAAACAGGGAAAAAAGTTTCTCTGCATTGATAACTGAATGACAAGCTGAAATGACAGGAGAGTGTGAAAAGGCGGCAGAGACACACACGCGCGCGCGCACACACACACACACACACAGATACAACTAAGTGTCTATGTACATGCATTCACACTGTCACCCACGTTATGCACATATGCATACACTTTCAAAGGCACGTGCACAGAGAAAAAGACAAGCACACACATGCGCGCCACCCCTCCCACGCTACCAAAACACTGTCTCACCTGACAAATTAGAATGTGTGTGAGCCTGTCTGTTTTTGACATTGCAGGTATCTGTCACATTTCTGTCAGAGCTTCACGTGGTTTCACATCGAGACAAAGAAACCCAAAGAAAACCACATGTCATTCCCCCTCTGCCTCTCTCCTATCTTTCCTGTCTTTCTCCAGTGGGTACTGTCTAATGAAGCAAGAATAGGGAGCAGAAGTCAATGTCATGTCCTGCATAATTCTCGTGGACTCACATTCTAATTGCCAAGGTTTTTATGAAAGATTCAACAACAACCTCCATGGTTTGATTGCTAATGAAGCAGAGCCTTGTGGTTTTGAATTCAGAAGATTATTTACTGCCTATGCCAAGCTCCTGAATCTAACATTGATGAGCATGTGTACCAGAATGGTTCATGCTAATAGATCAAATGTAAAAATGGGGATCTGTGCTATCATGGCTAATGCTAATAGATCAAATGTAATAATGGGGATCTGTGATATCATGGGTAATGCTAATAGATCAAATGTAATAATGGGGATCTGTGCTATCATGGCTAATGCTAATAGATCAAATGTAACAATGGGGATCTGTGCTATCATGGCTAATGCTAATAGATCAAATGTAACGATGTGGATCTGTGCTATCATGGCTAATGCTAATAGATCAAATATAACAATGATGGGATCTGTGCTATCATGGCTAATGCTAATAGATCAAATATAACAATGATGGGATCTGTGCTAGCATGGCTAATACTAATAGATCAAAAATAACGACTATGGGATCTGTGCTAGCATGGCTATAGCTATTATATCAAATATATCAACTATTGGACCTGTGTTAGCATGGCTAATGCTACTAGATCAAATACAACAACTATGGGATCTGTACTAGCATGGCTAAAGCTAATAGATCAAATATAACAACTATGGGATCTGTGCTAGCATGGCTAATACTAATATGCCAAATATAACAATCTGTGCTAGCATGGCTAAAGCTAATATACCAAATACAACAGCAATGGGCTCTGTGCTAGCATGGCTAAAGCTAATATACCAAATACAACATCTATGGGTACCCTGTGCTATCATAGCTGATGCTTGGGTATCTGCACTCCATTGGCAATTGCAAATATATCAGATGTGGCTAAAGAGCTAGCCTTCAATTTTACCTCCATATATCACAACTAATAATAGGAAATCAGTCGTGTACAGCACTACCTGATATTAACCACATCCTGCTGAGTGGAGAGCAGGGATCTCCATTGGAAGTGAATGGCAGTTGTGATCCAATTATGTGAAATCCTGAAAACTCACCTGGGAAATGATATTTTTGTACAACAGTAAAATGATTATCTTTTAGAAGAGTGGCCACTTCACTCCCCTTCATATGTTGTCTTTACTGAGACAGTTGGCGCTGAGAGCTCTACAGAGTAGAGGAGACACAGTAGAGGCTTCTGATGGGATTCAACCCCAACCAGCAGGGATGTGTGT
>JAXDDW010000099.1:1232500-1257500 GCA_034670385.1 Hoplostethus mediterraneus
AACAAAACGTCAAGACTAGACTGGCTCCATTGAATTCAGACAATATTCGAGACTGGGGGGGGAAACAAAATGCGTGGGTGGCTATTAGGAGCATTGTGTGAAAAATCAAATATAGCTGCCTCTTGTCTATTAAAACGCGTTTGAAAATGGACAATAACAATGCAGGACAACATTATTTCAGAACCAGTTGTCTTGTGGGAATAAAACTATTTCTAAATCCCCCTTTTGAGACAGGGATTTTATCACACTCTTGCTATAAAAAGGGTCAAAATGAACAGTTCATCCCTCCAAGGCGGCGCGGTGTAAACAATGCAGTGCTGTACTTACACAAAAGCAGTCCACATCGCTCTTTTCGTTCATTATATAAATATCTTTAATTGTTTTAACCGTAAGAATATAAAACAATTTAATTTTGGGATTCTGCATTTTTTTTCCTTTACAAACACATAATATACAGTACATTTTTTTTAAAACACACACAGCTTTTTCAGCAGGACGCACATCCGTATTCATTTTCTAGCAGGTCATTGCATTACATTGTAAGAAACGCACACAGGCCTTGGTGTGTGTGTGTGTGTGTGTGTGTGTGTGTGTGTGTGTGTGTGTGTATGTGTGTGACACGCACTCCTCTTGTTACCCGAGACAGAGAGAGAAAGAAAAATAATCGATTGCTCCTTATTCTAAGCATGTCTCCAAATGGATCCAGGTTATTTTTATTCCGAGAGAGAGAGAGAGAGAGAGAGGTGGAGAAAAGAGAGGGGGGGGGGGGAGATATTGCCTCCCTCTTTCACCGGTGACAGCAACGTGAATATGAATGCGACGTTATGTTGGCGTTAACGTGGAAAAACAAAACCTAGAAACAACCCCTGATTCGTTCAATCAATAAAAGGGCATAGGGTATCTATATAGAAATCACTTCAATTTGAAGTACGATGCTCTGAACGACATCCGCTGACATGTATTTCCACCAAATATCTGCCAGCATCACCTAAAGAAAGATCGCTATAAAATACCTATATTATTCTTACAGGGACTTATAGTGTGTCCGTGGGACTCAATGGTGACCGCATCATACTTTATGGCATGTATGTATCTCTTATGGTATCGCTGTGATATTTCTACTGGGGCTTCGAGTTTAGCTGTGATGTCTGTATTATTAGAGATGTTTTTCCACGAGGGTAAGCACAGACTCCATCATCAGCAGAAGAGGTCACACTCTTTTTCTATCGGTCAAAGCTTGAATACAACGCGGCTCCAATGGCCTTAATGATAAAGTTGGACTTAAAACACCCCAAAATGACAGAAACAAACAAACAGCTCTTGGACACAAGCGGGGTTTAGTCTGTGTTTGCATAAAACGCAGTTCTTTTTTTTAATCTGAACAGATTTTACAGTTCCTGAAACTATTGTTTGCTTTCTCTCTCTCTCTCTCTCTCTGTGAGAAATGTGTTCCTATTTCTGGTGGTAAATTAACAAAGGTAGTTAGATTGTGTCCTGGTCTCCATTCTCCAGCTCTTCTCAGGAGGGAGGGGGGATGGGGGAGGGGGCAGACACAGTCCCTGTAGGCACATTTTCTCCCGGTCTCTCCTTCTTTTTTTAAACACTATACACCCTAACGCGTTGAAAACAACCACATACGAGGTAGCCAAATGTTTTAGGCGTGATGGCTGTAGTGGAGATCAGTTACAAATGCCTCAACTCCGTACGACACTGCAAAAAATGTCCATCTGAACAAGTCATCTAGTCTGATATTCAGTCTTAAAAATCGCATATTTCTTAAAACGGGAGGAAAATTCTGCCAGCGGGGTGAGATAACTTCATTCGCTTCCGATGCAGTTTCACTTGTTTCAGGAATTTTCTGGAAACAAGTGTCAGCATCTTGAAACAAGACAGCTCACCCTACTAGTATCAAGAAAAGTCGTCTCACCCCAGCTGCAGGGTTTTTTCATTCGGATATTGTGAATACTGGATATTTTTTGCAGTGTGTCGATAAAAAGTAAAAGTTTTAATTGCTTTCTACCGGGACGAATATTGTGTTATATCAAATGTCTTAGACAGACTGATTTCAATCCGGCATCACCAAAGCGGGGGGGGGGAAAGTCATTTTAACATAAAATTTCAATAACATGGGAGAAGTTCACCCTACACAACGACACAGGAGGGGAAAGGAAGGGTTTCTCTCTTTTTAAATAAGAAAAGAAATTTCCCCGCCCGCCCATCCACCCGCCCCCCCCTCCCTCCTCCCCCTCATGTCGCCCTCTATCCCCATAATAAAAAACCTCATTTCCAATCACCTCACTTTCTCACTCTCTGTCATCTGCCAGAGTCCCAGGTTCAACACTTTAAGGCAGGGGAGCTGTGTGATCCTCTCCAGCCCCCTCTTGGTGATCTTGGTACATCCATACAGGTCGATGCCCGCCAGCTGGGTCAGGTGGTCGGCTATGAGCTCCAGCCCTTTGTCCGTGATGCGCACACACTGTCCTATGTTCAGGGTCCTCAGCTCATGCATCTGCCTCACCATCCGGTTTATCCCATCGTCCGAGATGTGACAGGAACACAGGGAGAGTGACTTGAGCTGGTACAGCCCCTGGGCTATGTACGCCAAAGTCTGGTCCCCTATCTTGTCGCAGAAGGACACGTCCAGCCCGGAGAGCCTCAGGGTGCCCATGGCGAGGTGCATGGCTCCCGTGTCGCTGATGTTGTCGCAGGAGCGCAGGTTGAGGCTCCACAGGGAGGCCATGTGGGACAGGTGGATCATCCCGGCGTCCGAGATCCCCCCGCAAAAGCTCAGATTCAGCACCCGGAGCTTGGCCAACCCCTTGGAGATGTGTTTGAGCGACAGGTCTGTCAGTTTTTGACAGTCCTGGAGAGTCAGGTATTCCAGGTTCAAACACCCCTCCGCCGCGCTGCGGGTCATACCCGCCAAATGTCCGATCCCCACGTCTGAAACATGCCGGCAGGATCTCAGATTGAGGCTCTTGAGCCTGTGGAGCCCCCAGGCTATCAACAGCAGCCCTGTATTGGTGATGTTACTGCAGCCACCAAGCTCCAGTACCTCCAAGTTCTTGAGATACTGGGCTATCCTCCCCAGGCTGGAGTCTGTGATCTGCTTGCACAGACTCAGGTTCAACACCCTCAGTGATGGGATCTCCTGGACAAATGCGTGGCCCAGCCCGTTATCCGTCAGGTTGTAGCACCCAGACAGATTGAGGGACTCGATGTTAGGCATTCCCTGGATCACATAGCTCAGGCTACGGCGCAAGGAGAGTATCTGGACCCTCCGGATGCCCCTGGCCTGGAGGCTGGGGAAGAGGGACGGATTGGCCCGGCGGAGGTGCAGCTTGGCCTCCACCCCCCTCCACACCGACTTGTGGTAGGACGCGTCCCTCCAAGCGATACACACTTGGGCCACTCTGCCTTTGTCCCTCACGTCCAGATAGCTGAAAATCATGGCCAAAATTTCCGGGAAGAGGCACGAAATGTGCGTCTCCATTGTTTTTCAACACCCAGGCATATAAGCAGAGAATTAATACTCCACACCTCCGAGGCTGAAAAAAGGCTAAATACCGACAACCCTCTCTTGAAATTACGCAAAAGTAGTAACAGTCCGAGTTATCCAGAAGTAAAAAAGGAGTAGTTGTTGTGTTTCTCTCCCTTTTTTCTCACATTGAACTGTGCAAAATCGATCCAACTCTCCCCAATCCCACGTGATCCGGTCTGGTTGCGCAGTAGGATTCAAATGCATCAAAAAAAAGAAAAGAAAAACCCCCAAAAAACGTTTATTCCTGCCTCAACCCCTCTCTCTCCGCCAAAAAGAGGAGGAGAGGGGGGCGAAAGGAAGGAGGAGAGGAGGAAAAAGCGTCAATCCTTCCCCCTCTCTCTCCCTCTCTCAGACGACGCTTCCTTGTATTATACCTACAAAAACCCTTCCCCTCTCTGCCGAACGGGGATCCAGACGGTCGTACATTTCAGAATAAAAAATAAACACCCTTAACACCACCTATTAAACAACATTTCTATGAGAGAACGGCAGAACGATAGAGCCAGGTTGGGTTTGTAAGCAGAGAGAGAGAGGGAGAGAGAGAGAGAGAGAGAGAGAGAGGGAGAGAGAGAGAGAGAGAGAGAGAGAGAGAGAGAGAGAGAGAGAGGGGCGTCCTGGGCTCAAAGCCTTTGTCTGCTCTTTTCAAACCGACTTGGCAGGGACCCCAGCACTCTGCCCGTACGGGAGGGGTGGAGCGCAAGTGATACTATTAATTCAAGATCGTAAAACAAATGTAACGACAAGAATCGATATTCTAAATGGATTAAGTTTACATTAACGACTGCTATGTCTTAGGTAAATACTTTAAAAAGGGCTACGTTGATAAATTAATTCGTAATTTTGGAGCGCACCCCTCCCCCCTCGGTGTCAGGCAGTTGGTTTGTCCCGCCTCAGCTGGAACGGTGCGAACAGTTTCCCTTGGAAACCAACTTCTTACAATTCAGTTCACTTTGGGCTTTAACCCTTTAAGCGGACTACACAGACCACACAGAAAACACAGAAACCCCAGCTGAAGAAGCCCCGTTCAGTCGGCTTAGGATGGAAATTTAGTCTTTTGAATTGTGATTTGTTGTGTAAATGCTGGTCGGGGATTTTTTTTAAAACGGCACCAGAACATAATACAATGTTCTTTGTCTCACATTAACAGCTCTCTCTCTCTCTCTCTCTCTCTGTCTCTCCCTCTCTCAATTCAGTTACTTTATTGGCACGACTGTTTATCAGAAACAATATTGCCAAAGCGGTATGCAAATTGCACATTTCCAGAAACCAACAAACAGCAGTTTATCCGTTCAAACCATATTGAGAGGATTAACTCTTTGGCTTGAAATCATGTTATATACGAAAACCCACAGTAATCATCAAAATCTAGAATGAGGTAAAACAAATCCAAACTTGTTTCTCTCTCTCTGTATCTCTCCGTGACATTCAATTATTTTATTTTGATCAAAAACAATATTGCAAAAGCAGTGTACAAAATGCACACTTTAAAGTTTATACATTCAAACTGTGATGATAAATTAATTGGTGTGAAAACCTCAGTTTAGGTTCAGTTCAGTTACTTTATTGGAATTAAATGATTAAACAATTTTGCATTGAATGATTGTTGTAATAAAATAAACTGTCAACTGAAGTAAGAAAAAAATGAACCATTGGACCCGCCTGTGTCTGTCTCTCATAAAGAACCAAATGAACGAGCGCTCCAGTCCATAATTGCAGTACAGCGCCCCCTGTTGAAACGCTGTCGCCCCAGTACAGGCCTAGATTTCTTTCAGTCTCAAACTGTATTTTACGTATTTAGTGTACATTCAGTGTATATTCTGCAGATATAATAGATATACCGTATGTATAATGGATATTCGGTGTGTATTCTGTGTATATAGCGGATATTCCCTGAATGTATTGTTTATGTATCAGAATTATTAAACACAGGAGCAAAGGGAAAGAGAACAGTGTTTCTTCTTTACTCTTGACCAACTCTTAACTCTCACCCCCTGCTGTAGGCCTCTCGCACTTCCCAGCAGCCTTGGCCTGTGTGTGTGTGTGTGGGGTGGGGGGTGGGGGGGCATGTCAGCATATATGTGGGCGTAGTGCTTGTATCTGTACATTATCATTTATCATGTAGCATGTGTTGGTATGTCTGGTGCTAGCATCTATGTGTAGTGTGTGTGTGCAGAACATATGTCTTTACATATGTGGTCTATGTGCATATGTGGAGCATTTTGTGTGTATGCTTCTATCTGTGTGTGTGTGTGTGTGTGTGTGTGTGTGTGTGTGTGTGTGTGTGTGTGTGTGTGTCTGTGTGTGTGTGTGTGTGTGTGTGTGTGTGTGCGCGCGCTAGCTAATATGACAGGGGAGCATTTGCTGAAGCCAGTGGAGTGTGGCAGAGTGGTTGAGAAAGAGGAGAGCGGGAGAGAGAGAGAAAGAGGGAGAATGAAGGAACGCAGATGGAGATAAAGGGGAGAAAGAGAGAGAGAGAGGGGGGAAGAGAGACAGAAACAGATGAAGTGAGAGAGAGAGAGAGAGAGAGAGAGAGAGAGGCGACAGAGATGAGGAGAGGAAAAGAGAAAGAGAGATGGGACAGTGCAATAAAGACAGAGAGGGAAAAGAGAGAGAGACACAGAGAGAAAGAGGGGAAAGAGAGAGAGGGAAAAGAGAGACTGCTGCAGAAACATAGGCGTGTTTACAGGAAAAAATGCAACCCTGCACAACTGACAGCACCTCTCCTCTCTTCCTCTTCTCTCTTTCCTCTTCTCTCTTCTCCTGCCCCCCTAATGTTTCTTCCCCCGCTCGTCTCTTTCCCCTCTTTCTACCTCCAAATCCGTTGTTTCCATTCAGACCTTCTCCCCACGTCTCCGTCAGTGGAGCAGCTCCCAGCATCGGTCTTGGCTCCCCCTCTTGTCTCTTGGCTTTAGGAGGGACTCGGTCGTGATCACAAATCTTAAACTCAACCTGTCCAACCAGGAAAAAAACGTGGAGGAACGCGTGAAGGAAACCCGACAACATCCTGGACGCAAAATGAATCATTTGCTTTCCTTTGAAACATTGTTGCTCGAAAGAGACGTTTAAAATATATGAAAGTAACGGAGCAGGGTGTGGTAAAATACCTTCATCGTTATTCCTGCTCTAACCAGCAGCACTGCTCCGTCGTAAAGTTAGCACTGTCCAAACTATCATTTTACATTTACTTTGACAGTTTGAATCTGTGATACGATTATTAATGTTTTTTAACATCTCATTCACATTACATAACGTTGCAATAGCGGAATAAGCCTACATTCCTACATTGACAACATTGCAAGCGACGGCTGGTGGAGAGTGCAAGGGTCAGAGACACAGCGCCCACACAGCAGATGTAATGAAACATCTTCTAAGAAAGCTCATTCTCCACCCTCAAGTCAAGCTCTTTGAGAAGACATCTAAACATGGGTCGTACATGTAAGACCGTCTCCGTACAGCTTGTCACCTCAGGTTGTCAGTGTCAATTAGGGGTGGGCGATATGACTAAAAACCAATATCGTGATTATTTCAAACTTTTACCTCGATTACAATTAATGAACGATTATTTTATTTGTTTTATTTTTGAAATTTGTTTTATTTTGAAATTGACCGGATGCTCTCTGCCATTCCTGTGTCTGACTTCCTGCCCGGCTTGACACATTCGCTCGCGGCTCGCAAATAGCGAACGGTCAAAACCTGTCTGAAGACGGCGTTACTGGACGGGGCGGAGGGACGTGACTGAATACCACGTAGTATTTTTTAAGGGGACAGTTCATGAACGCAGCATTGGGGAAAGTATTTGGCCCGTTCATTTGCGGGAAAGTAATGTTACGTCTGATGCGCGCGCGCGCGCGCACACACACAGACACTCACACTGGTTGCTTTGCTAACTGGCGCTTCTAGGCGTGCCGTTAATGTCCCACCCTGCTTAGAAGTGATAGCCTGTAAGTTTACCAACGGTGAAACCAAGCAGTCAGAGTACTGCAGCGTCGCGCGTGCCTGCTACCACCTACGTCCTTGGTACTGAGGCATAGAATGTGTCATGCATTTTCAAAATAGAGGCCCTGACGTGAACGCCAAGCTTCCTAATGACAGGGTAAACACGCGTCGAGTGTGGGAAATTAACACCGGCCATCGGCTACATGCTGGTAAACTGCGGGCCACGGCTCCTCAGGTTGTCTACTCTGTGAGCCAAAGTTTGGGATTTACCAGCCAGACAAAAAGTAGTTTCCTGTAATAAACCATGATGTGATTTGCCACACCCTAATGCACCGTGAAACCAAACTGTAGATTGTGACTGATACTTGGCCCCAGAGCAGCTGTCTGCACCAATTTATGCTTGTTTGGTTTGAAATGGGATTTAAAAGCCAGTGTAGCTTTAAGTCTGCCAGCCAGGCTGCTTTGTGTAGGAGGATATTAGTCAACTTTTTAATACCACAAATGTGCATGTGTGTGTGTGTGTGTGTGGAGTGAGTGGGTGACAGACAAAAATGGGAGAAAGAGAGAGAGCAGAGAAAGACAAAGAGAAGGAGAAAAAGAGAAACAGAGGGGTGGAGTAGAGAAAGGAAGAAGAGGGAGACAGAGAGAGAGAGGTCTATATACCATAGGCCTTGTCTTCAACAGCTGTAGATGAGCCTCTCCCTGCATGACCTGCCTGTGTGTGTGTGTGTGTGCGTGTGTGTGTGTGTGTATGTGAGCTGCATGTGTGTGTACTCACTCAGCATGCATTTTTCTGTTTTTCTGTCTCCCTCTGTCTGCTTCACATCACTGCTGACTCTGTGTGTGTGTGTGTGTGGCTGTGGTGTGTCATACCTCTCTTAGAAAACCCGCTGGGCCCTTGCTAGCACTCACACTGAGAGAGGGAGAGGGAGAGAGAGGGATGGATGGATGGAGGGAGGGAGTTAGAGAGAGGATAAGTGAGTAGGGAAAAATAAGAAACAGGTCAGAGAGAGAGAGAGGTAGGTGGAGGAAGTAGGGATGGAGAGACACTGGAAGGATGAAGGGAGGGATGGGCACATGCTGCTTCCTGAATCTGAAGATGGAGGGGTAGGAGAAGGAGAAGGGGAAGGAGAAGAGAGGAGAGAGAGAGATCTGGTCGCCCCAAAGTGTTCTAAAACCTCTCCCAAGATTTGCCATGTGACCCATTATGCCCTGAGTGTGTGTGTGTGTGTGTGTGTGCTCACATGTTCCTGTCTCGTCTGCTTGTATGTATGTCTGTAGGTGTGTGCCTGTATCACTGATTGTATGATGACTATGAGTAGATATCGTGTGTGTGTGTGTGTGTTTGATGATTCAGGGGAGGGCTCTAACTGGGTAATTGCTCGCCACAACAACGTGCTTCATCTGCGCCCGTGGCGATTGTTGGTTGCCAAGGTTACGTGGGCGTGTGTCAACACGTCCCCTAAAAGCCGACACCTTCCTGAATGGATATAACCATGACTCTGGATTCTCTCTCTCTCTCTCTCTCTCGCTCTCTCTCTCTCTCTCTCTCTCTCTCTCCCGCCCCCACACACTGTCTTTCCCTCTCTCTATTTCTCTTCTAATCTTAATTCTCCCTCCTGACAGCTGGTGCACATCCATCCATACATCCATCCATACACACACATAGACACACACACACACGCATAACGAAGCCCTAACAGACAGACACCCATTTGTGTGTGTGTGTGTGTGTGTGTGTGTGTGTGTGTGTGTGTGTGTGTGTGTGTGTGTGTGTGTGTGTGTGTGCATGCATGCACACTGTTCAGTGTAAAGAGATGAATCTTTTATGTTCCTTCAGGTGCTTCCTTGCCTGTGCTTCACCTGTACAGTGGTGAAACATGGTGTGTGTGTGTGTGTGTGTATGTGTGTGTGTGTGTGTGTGTCAAGATTTTCTCCAGTGTTCATGTGCTTTTCAACATCTGTCTTCAAAGCTCTTCTGCCTCTCTCTCTCTCTCCCTCCTCTCTTCCTCCTCTACGGCTTTCTCTTTCTAGTTTTTCTCTAGATCTAGTTTCTTTTCACCCTTTTTATGTCTCTCTCTCTTCCTCTCTTTCTCTCTCTCTTTGTCTCTTTGTCACACTCGTGATTTTTGAAATCTTGGTGCTGGTGATGATAATAATGATGATGTTGATGATGAAGAATGAGACGTTAGCAGGGGTAAAAGACGCAGTAGAAGAGAGATGAGAAGAGAGAGATCAATATGGGTGCAAAATCAACTACTCTCTCTGAAGGACGGTGAGAAACATTGATGAAAGGAAGAAAAAAGGAAAGAGGGAGAGAGGAAAAGGGAGATGGAGAGAGGAGACAGATTGGGGCATGGAGGCATGCCGAGAGAGACAGGGGGTCACTGTCACAGGATACAGTCCTCTTTTACTCTGTGTATCTCTCTCTCTCTCTCTCTCTCTCTCTCTCTCTCTCTCTCTCTCTCTCACACACACAGACACTTTTATCCCTCTCTATCTATCTATCTCTACCTCAGTTTCTTTCTCTCTTTTTACTTACTTTCTCCCCTCTCTCTCTCTCTGACAGGACCTCTGTGCTCCCTGTCTCGCCACAATGCCTCGCAGGCTGTGCGGTGGGTGTGTGTGTGTGTGTGTTTGCTATGCACTGCCTCCCTGCTCCAGTTTCGGCCCCACACAGTCTGCCTAGTGTGTGTGTGTGTGTGTGTGTGTGTGTGTGTGTGTGTGTCTTCAATATTCTTTTCTTTTCTGCCAGCTCTGCATTCTGACATAGGAGTTTTCTCAGCCGTGTGCTCTCTCTCCCTCAGTAGTCAGCATTTTGCCATTTTCTCAATGCACTCTGTCATCTGTTGGCATGAATAGGCTGCATATTGTTGTTTGTGTGTGTGTGTGTGTGTGTGTGTGTGTGTGTGTGTGTGTGCCTGTCAGTTTTTTACTGTCCGTTTTTCTGTTTGTGTTTGTGTGGGGGAGCCATGAAAGTCGAAGACAGCTAATTTTCCATCTTTAAAGCCCCATTATAACTTTTTTTACGTAAAAATAAAAGCACCTTCTCAGTATTGTTCATGAAATGGGGCTGCGACAGAGAAGACTGCCCACCCCGCCTGTAGATTTGCTCCATTCACCACAATGAAGTTTTGCAGTGGGTAGATACACTGGTAGGAAAGTTTTTCTCTGAGCACAGGAAGTGATGAATCAAAACTTACGAGCTGAAAGCACACAGCTCTGAAACTGCATAGAGCGAGCTAGCGCCTCGGCTAACGCTACAGAAAGCTAAAGGTATCGAAGTCTTCAAAAATACAAACAGTTACCTCTCACTGCCACTCGGGGCCGCCAACGACTTAATTACAGAAAGTTACATAGCGCAGGTTTAAAGCCGCACTAGTACGATTTTTATGTAGAAATACACTTATTCTTATCAGCCTAAATCACAAAGTGGGTCTGCAACAGAGAAGAGCATCCCATCCCCCACTGTAGATTCACCCAATATGCCAAAATGAAATTCCGGAAATCTTCACCACACACAGGAAGTGATGAATCTCAATTTAAGAGTGAAATACAAAACTTCGATCGAAGCAGAGAAAGCTGGATTAACCAAAGATGGCTGAACCTCTCCACCGCTCCACTCCTACCAGCCGTTCAGAAGAAGACCATGAGGACTGCGCAGTTTACTGAAGCCGCGTTACATGAGGTTCTGGGTCATGAAGTCCTTCAAACCTTCAAAAAAAATGCTGTTATTTCCCGCTGCCACTAGGTGCCGCCAAACTGCGAAGGAACCTCTTGGTAAAGGTAAAATCTTGGTAAAGGTAAAAATGAATCCACGTAAAATGCATTTGACCAAATAAACCGTGCAAAACAGCGACACCAGATCAGAAGAAGAAATCAACCGTACAGCTTCAACCCTCCTCCGTACCACTGACCCATTTCAGTTGAGAGTTACAGGGGAAATAAATGTTCTCTTTTGTCTCGGTCTAATTAAACATTAACTAACTGGTTTGTAATGTGATTTCATTTCCTCCCCAATACCCAGTGTGTGTGTGTGTGTGTGTGTGTGTGTGTGTCATTTGCAATGGGTGTTTTGCAAGTGAGAGAGAGAGAGACAGACAGGAGAAGAGAGGAAGCAGGACTTGGGCTTCGTGTTGATAACAATAACCAAACTGTGAATAATTCATCCTTCAGGAAATACATTGTTTGTGTCTGAATTAAACATCACAACATAGCGGCCTGTGAGGGGAAGGCCCAGACAGCACACACTGACGTTATGACAGCAAGAGAGAGAGAGAGAGAGAGAGAGAGAAGGGACGAGGGAGAGAAATGGAGGATGGGATAGGAAAGACAGGGATTTAGGAAGCAAGTGAGAAGGGCTGGGCGAGGGATTGGGGAAAGACTTTGACTTGTGATGTTCTGTAATTAAACGTCTCACAACAAACCAGAGGGAGAAGTAATGAAAATCACCTTGAAAAACAACCAACCTGCACTCTCCCACACCTGCCCACCCAAACACACACACACACACACACACCAGCAATGATAGCAGAACTCAATATACCAAAATCTACAGAAACTGGGAGACCAGGGGGGAGAGAGGAGGGAGGGATCTCTGTCTATGGGACGCTTTGGAGATGCACGATTACTGGAAGACAATGACAAATATGTATATAGAATAATGTCTGTATGAATGCACGCTGTCTAAATCCCTGCAGAGTATGGCGTGTGTGTGTGTGTGTGTGTGTGTGTGTGTGTGTGTGTGTGTGTGTGTGTGTGTGTGTTCTGACCTGACAGTGGAGGGCTTCCTGGGGATTTATAGGCCAGATGAATCAATCCAGAGAGAAGCAGTAAATCAGGCCAGACCAGTCGAGACTTGCACTGCATCATCCCCTGGTGAACATGTGAAAGCTGCTCTCTGATTTGCTCCGTGTGTATGTGTGTGTGTGTGTGTGTGTGTGTGTGTGTGACTTCAGGCATGTGAGAGTGTATGTGCAAATGCATGCATGAGCTTGTGTCTCTGTGTCAAATGAGTGAGTGCAGCATAGTGTAGGTATTTGTTTCTATACATATCTAAGTGTCTATACCGGTATTAGTGTGTATGTGTGTGCATGTGTGTGTGCACGTAGATGGATGTTAAGATTCATTTGTGAATTGCGAATGTGTGTGTGCGTGATACCACGAGTTTTATTTTTTGATGTGTGTTAAGCCCCTCCCCGCCAGAAAAACATTCTGTTCTATATACCCAGAGGGCCGAGCAGTTGAGTTTGACATTCATTGGCTTACTGGAAGGATGTGTGTGTGTGTGTGCGCACGTACTCACATGTTCCTGTCTATATGTCTGTTTATTTCTGTGGGTAGGTGTGTGCCTGTATCACTGATTGTATGATGACTGTGAGTAGATGTGTAGTGTGTGTGTGTGTGTGTGTGTGTGTGTGTGTGTGTGTTTGATGATTTAGGGGAGGTCTCTAACTGGGTGTCTTGAGTGAGAGAGTGAGAGAAAATGAATGTGTATGTAAGTGTGTGTCGATCCTTTAGCTTTTAGCCTCAGTGAATGTGTTTGTATGTGCATGCATCTCTGTGTATGCCTTGCAAGTCTGTTTGTGCATGTTTGAGCATGCCTGTGTGTACGGTACGGTGTGTGTGTGTGTGTGTGTGTGTGTGTGTGTGTGTGTGTGTGTGTGTGTGTGTTCATTTCTCCCTGGAAGGGATCTGGAGACCAGAGTAGGTTTGACCAGCAGAGCTCCAGGGCACCAGAGGGAGATCTGGGGAACGTTGCCCAGCCTCGGTGCCTCCTCCCTGGGCTACCCGCTCAGGGATCCAGCCTCTCCCAGGTTTCCAGTACCAGTGCCAAACAGGGCCAGCCAGAGCTATCCCAGTGGCTTTGTTTCCACTATGGTGCCAAACAGAGCTACCCAGAGCTACACTTAATCATCAGTCTGGTTTGCACAAATAGGGCGAATTCATTTACCTGGATTCAAGCTGCTGTGTTTATCCTGGTGGCGTTGGTAGAGAGACATACAGGACATACAGGAGGGACAAGAGGACCTCACATAGAGTACAAGACCTACTGCTGGTGATACAGTACACATCTTACAAGGTACAGACAATATATGGGGAGAGCGAGGTTCACATCTTAACACTTCAGAGTGAAGGAAGGGAGAGAACGGCTTTTTATAGGTTCGCACAGTGGGAGAGAAAGGGAGAGAAAGGGAGAGAGAGGGAGAAAGAGACAGGGATGGATAGAAAAGGTAAATGGCAAGAGGCAGACTTGCAGAGTCAGAGAGAGGGAAATGGAGTAGAGTGGCGATGGAGCGATAGAACGAGGTAGAGAGATGTAGAGAAACAGATGGTGAGAGAGAAAGACAGAAGAGAGAAAGAGTAAGAGAGATAGAAAGACGGTGGCAGAGAGATATAGAGAAGATATATTTAGAGAGAGAGAGAGAGAGAGAGTTTTAGCCTCCCAGCTAGAGGCATGACTCATCTTCTGCCAGCTGACAGAAGGATGGATGGAGAGAAGGAGGGAGGGAGGGAGCGGGGAGAAGGAGGAGGAGGGAGGGGGGGAGGAGATGGACAGAGAAAGGGAGGAAACAAGGGAAGGAAAGGGGTGAAGGAGGAAAGGGGAGAGCAAGCGTGACAAGAAAGAAAGAGAAGGAGAGACGCAACGAGGGAGGGGGAGGAGGAGAACGTGGGAGGAAGGAGAGGAGAGAGGGAGGAGGAGGGAGGGAGAGAGGTGATGGAGGAAAGGAGTGAGGAGAGGAGAGTTATGAAGGATGAAGAGAGAAAGAAAGGAAGGGTTTCTACAGGCACAGCCGTAGTACATGCTGCCACACATGTATACAAGACACAGACAGATACACAGACAAAACACACACGTATGCGCACGCACACACACACACACACACACACACACGAAGGCCTCTTCAAAGCCCCTCTCAGCTGCTTCCAACTCCCACTTGTATTTCCCCCTAGGGGTGTGTGTGTGTGTGTGTGCATGTTGGTGTGTGTGTGTGTGTGTGTGTGTGTGTGTGTGTGTGTGTGTGTGTATGTGTGTGTGTTTGAGGACGATATAAGCAGTAAATTTCCCCACAGCCAGCTGCAGTTGGCAGTTCGTTGCTGTGTGTGTGTGTGTGTGTGTGTGTGTGTGTGTGTTTGGAAGAGAAACAGAAACAGAGAAGAGAGAGAGAGAGAGAGAGAGAGAAAGGGAGAGAGACATAGAAGGACAGAGTCTGTGTAAACCATAGAACTATAGACCAGGTAGTTTCATCGTCCCATTGGTTTTCTATGGTTGCGTTCGTAGTTCTTAACTCTAACATCATCCTCACAAATCCATTGGATAAGATACGACAAGAGATGAGATGAAACTTTATTAATCCCGGTAGAGAAACAGCAGGGGGGAAATTTTATATAAATAATAAAAACAGTAAAAAAATAGAATATAAACAATTGTGTACATCACCCTATTCAAACAGGTTAAACACTGTGAGCATGGGGACCAGGGGGATGAGTGCGGATTACTTCCTAGATTATCACATCTTGCCCCCATTCTGCGCTGACTTTCCCAGCCAGTCAGAAGATGTTTTCTTAACCAGAGAGTGATACATTTCATGGAACAATTTTGTCTAAAAAAAAAAGTGATTTGTAGCGTGGACCGGCCCAGACTTCACCAGTCCACAGCTGGTTTCCCTGCAGGAGATAACTTACTGGTTAGCTCGCTGTAGTCTGGCACTGTAGGCAATAAACTGCGAGGCTGCTGTTAATCCAGAGAGAAGCTGCCAAATATTTCTCAGGCGTTGCTCCCTGTTGCATGGCTATTGCTCATATCCTCTAGGGGACAAGCCCCCTCTCTCTCTCTCTCTCTCTCTCTCTCTCTCTCTCACACTCTGTCTGTCTGTCTGCCTCTCTCCTGTGTCTCCATTACTCGGACTCTCCCGCTCCTATTCACTCTCTCCATTTCCCCCTTGCACCTCTTTTTCTCTCTATCTCGGTTGCTCCAACTCTCTCGCTCTCTCTCGCTCTCTCTCTCTCTCAGGTTGCTATGTGTGTTGTGGCTGAAGTGCCCCTCCCTGTGGTTCAATAGACACATCACAGGTTAGGAGTAAACCCTGCTGCTGTAGAGGACTGGACAAAACAACCAGTATGTTTAGAGGTCAAGGTCCCAGGGAAAGAGACCCGTCACAACTAAACGACAGGTCTGTTATACTTCGGATTTAACGTTAACAAACTGAGCCTTTACCGTCTCAAAAGACATTTCAGAGTGAGAAATTGCCTTCAGTGGGACAGGGGCCCTGCTAGAGGGGGGAAGGGGGAATACATGCAGCTTGGGACCTGATCAACAGACCCAGGACTTGCTACCCCTGCAGCCAAATACATTACTAGTATGAGAACAAAAGCAGTAGTTGGGGTACACATCGTTTCAACAGGGGGCGCCATAGTGCAGTTATGGACTGGTCTGTCTGTAAATTCATATCTTGGCTGGTCATTATAATGGATATTTCAACTGCTACAATACAATATATTAGCCAGGGAGCCTACACACACTTGGATATACCAGCATGTGTGTGTGTGTGTGTGTGTGTGTGTGTGTGTGTGTGTGTGTGTGTGTGTGTGTCTGTGTGTATGTGTGTGGAGCAGCTAAAAATACTACATCACAACACACACACACACACACACACACACACACACACACGCCCATACATACAGATACATCCGCATTCTGCGAGCTAAACCACAATGACAGTCTGGTCTTTAGGCCCATCATTTTCCTGGAGACCCAATGCTGGGTTTGAAGGCTATAATATGGATTCTGGTTTTTCAAACTACGGGTTGGGACACACCATTGGTCAGGGCTCATGTCTGCTGGGTTTCCACATGGGTGCCAGTGTGAGAGGCTAAATTTCTCATTTGGGTCCCAGGGCTGAAAGATTCTAACAATCCCCCCAGTGTGCTCTACTCCAATCTATGATATTTTATAGGCTGCTAACCTACCAGCCTAACATAGGTTATTCAGCCTATCTTATGGTGCACAAATTTACATACTGTATACTACCTATGTACATACTCATGATATGGTAAGGCACTTTGGATAAAAGAGTCCAATAAATTGCGAAATAGAAACATTAAATTGAATGTACGAATGGTTTCTTGATGCCAGTTTATTTTGCGACCTGTTTCATTCTTCCCGTCACCCATCTTTGGGCCACCGGCATAGACTTTGCTTGTAGCCTGTAAAGATGAATGATGTCGGGAAGGTAATGCAGAGATAAATCACTATCTCTATTTTTTCCAAGAGAGGGCGCTGTTGTCACACTAACACACACACACAAACTCGCTTTTTCTCTAAAGGAGACGTACAGGCAGACTCACCGAAACCCAAGGGCATTCAAGCTCCATCACCTTTACACAGTACAGTAGCGGCTCTCTGTCTGTCTCAGCCTATTGATTTTCTTTCATAGTTCCACTTATTCGCTCATGCACCCTGACACATACACACACACACACACACACACACACACACACACACACACACACACACACACACACACACACACACACTCACAAAACCAGACTAACACCGCAGAACATCAATCAGATGTATATTGAAGGCAACCAGTTAGATCACTTCACAGCTTGTCAAGGGGATGGAGGGGTGTGCGTGCGTGGGGGGGGGGGGGGGGGGGGGGACGTTTAGGGCCCCTGGGAGATGAAAGGTGTGCGGCCTCTGCTTAACATGCTCTGTGGATCTATTATCATGCAGAGACAGGAAGCCAAGTGACATCCGAGTCTCTCGTGCTCTCCAGAACCAGACTCCCACCACCAGGAACGCAACGAAAAACACATACAGTCACCCTACAATGCATTTTAGACGAATACTATCCAAATATCCTATAGAATGATATCATAGGGGATGAAAAACATATCATAAAGTGCGATAAGATCACAACAGAGTCACAACTGAGGAGCAGACACACAATAAAAGTCCCTATTGGAATATTATAGATATATCATACTGATACCATAGCAGATACAAATACCATACACTACGTTAAGGTCGTCAGGAATATTATAGTGTTTTTTGTAAGGGGGAATCGGCCACAGTGTCAAACTAAACCTACACAACGGAGAATGGTTGGAAATAAAATCAAACCTGTCTGCTTCTCCATCCTAATTTTAAAACATGGAATTTGATAATAAACAGCGTAGACCTTTATACTCGGCTACGTTTTTACGCACAGACTAATGGTCCAATGAAAGGTCCGCATGTATTCCAGACTAAAACTTTCATCTTTTTCCACATCTCATTGACAGATTAGAGTGCAGGATAAAATAACAGCATTTTTTTTTTAGCTTTTTGAGTCTATTTAATGGATCACTATAAGGACTTGGGTCTCCATAGTGAGTTTATAGTGACCGTAGGATATTTTCTTTATCTCTATATGGTATCGATGTAATATTCCTATAGGTACTTTATAATGTGTCTGTCGTCAATAGTGACTTTATATATATCTTCTATGATATCGCTATGATATTCCTATAGGGACTTTGCTGTGGTATCTGTACCTTACACCTCCTGAAACGTATTATAGGATTACTATAGTTGTGTTTAAGGGCCGAGGACTTCCCACCTTCACATGATCCAAAATCTCGGAGACCAATTTCTCCAGCTTGTGGGGGCCCATTCTAATGTTCCCACCTCCCACCTTTGGGTGTCGAGCCAGTCTTTGAGGAGCAGTGAGTCAGATCAAAGGGTCTGTTTCTCCTCAGGTTCACCGCCCACCGACCCAGTGGTTTGTCTTTGACCGGGTTATGAATTGAGGAGAGCTCGCTTCAACACGCCTTTTCTTTACCAGGACTCCTGACCGCGCTGTGTGTGTGTGTGTGTGTGTGTGTGTGTGTGTGTGTGTGTGTGTGTGTGTGTGTGTGTGTGTGTGTGTGTGTGTGTGTGTGTGTGGTGGGGTGGGGGGGTACCTTTTATTTTCGCAGACCAAAGAGAGGGGATTATGTGTTTTTGAAGCACTCGCCGTTTATTCAAACAAATTATTCACTCCAGCAAAAAGAGGAATTTTACGCACATGAACTTTGATGGAAGAGAGAGGCTTTCCGAAACGTTAAACCCCCCATGATTCATGCTTGTAATTCCTCTCTCTCTCTCTCTCTCTCTCTCTCTCTCTCTCTCTCTCTCTCTCTCTCTCTCTCTCTCTCTCTCTCTCTCTCTCTTTCTCTCTCTATTCTCTCTATTGTATTATATTCCAGGTCATTACGTTCTTCATAGTTTACGCAGTGTAAATTGAACACATCAGCATCTTTTGAGACAAATATGAGTATGAGGGATTCATTCATTATTATTGATTAACAGGTTATCAATGACTATTGTAGTGTTAAAGTCGTTGTAAATGAGGCTCTGTTGCTGGGCAGTTCGGCCAAAAAACAACAACAACATATTTTCCCAAGATATTTTCCAGGTCTGAATTGCTTTGCTCAAGTTCACCAACCTCAACAACTAAATTGCTTAAGTACCTTTAGTCTTGGCTCAACGTTGAATGTTGACTGTGTCTGTCCAATACCCATTTGGTGTTTCTGCTCTGACCAAACACACACACACATTGTATTGGCCGTAAAAGGCCAGGGAGGGAGAGGACAGAGGGGTTCCGAGGTGAAGTGGGGGGGTGAGAAAAGGAGGGGGTAGAGAGAGAGAGAGAGAGAGAAGGGAGAGAGAGAGATGTGGAGTGGTAGTGAAGGGACAGGAAGGGACGGGAACAGTCGCTTTGCTGCTCAATTAGCGTTTAAATCTCGTTGTTAATCTGTCCTCAAGACAAAGCTCAACAGATCACACTTTTCACAGAGTAGGCTACCTCTCCGTCATTTATTTATTTTATGCGCCTTCACGTCTCCAAGTGCGTAAACCAGGCCCGTTTTTTCCAAAACCGTTTTACGCACGACTGGGAATTAGGATTTTATTTTTTAATCCTAATCTAAACAATATGCTGCTATCACTCCAGAGCCACTCATTTTGACTCTGCGGATCCCTTCCGACCCTCACGGAAACTACCGGAGGATTACACTCTCTTTTTTTATCTTCTTTAAGGCTGTTTGTCATGGCAGGTTGATTTTCTAGGTATTTTACGGTAGATAGTGACAGGGAGGCTCAGGAGAAGGAGAGAGACGCACGCGCCAAGAATAGAGAAAGAAGGGGGGAATAAACACAGGATAGCCGGACTTGAACCCACGCCAGCGTCCCAATCCCACGGACCCACCGGGACGCCCCTTATTTGACTCCCCCATGTCTCAACATAGGAGCACTTCTTCTTGCCCCAAGACCGGGTGTTGGACGGTGACGCGGCAGAGCATGGACACCAGGCCTGCCCGGAGAAGGCGACCCGGAGCCGGGCGACATCTGCTGCTGGCAGCCGCTCTCCTCGCCTGCAGCTCCCAGCTACTGGTGGTGGATGCCAACTCATGGTGGTGAGTCAATGCATGGTCACTTCTAGTGCATCAACTTTGAAGGAGCGATTGGATTATGGTTTTAGGACGTGTTCAGTCATGTAAATAAAAGGAGGGTGAACTATTCTGGGATCATATAAGGCAGACAACCACCAATTAAGAACATTATAAAAAAAAACATTATAAAGATTGATTTCATCTTAAAAGGTGGTGCGCTTTGGATAAACTGAATGTGTTTGATTTCAGTCATAAAATAACGAACCAATAGATTAGTTTATCAGATTTGATCGATTATCAGATCTGTGTCACTGTGTGTGTGCGTGCGCGTGCGTGTGTTTGTGTGTTTTTGGGGGGGTTGTTTTTGCGTCGTGCCATGCCAAGCCGTTCCAAGTCGTGCGGTAGAGGACTAACAGTGAATGGAACAAATGTGAAGGCTCTGTCACAATATTTACCCTGGCTGAGCCCCAAATGGCCCGCTGGCCTGCTGCTGGGCAGGAGGGGACCTTCAATTAGCCACACTTGTTCTTGACTTACAAAAAACGATGGTAGTCAGCTCACTATGACACAAATACGCTGTATTGCAGTGGAAGGTATATGCAGGTAAATGGCATCTCCTTTCCTGTGTATTTTGTAGAGTCTACCCTTCTATCAGTCTACCTAGAATCAATATATACAGGATGGTAGGTTCAAGTTACACTCATTTATCAGTCTACTTAGCATCAAAATATATAGTATATAAAGTACATCCATCAATCAACTGTGGTTCATCAGTCCGCCAACACTAAAACAATGCAATATTTCTTAACAGAAGTAACATTCAATATAATACAGATAAACAACAAGTGATAACCGTTTAGACATTGGTGTCTAAACAGGGAGAAGCCATGTGGAACTTGATTTGACTCTTTATAGACGTTGTGAAAAGGTCAGACCGCTGCCGCAAAGGGTTAACAATAATATTTCCTGTTTACAGAGACATTTTTGCTCCTATCCTATCACATTCATATCAATTGCAAATATGACTCTGAATCTTGACTTACTGTTGCATTTGGTGTAAGTGGCTTTGGGGAACGGTGTCAGCTAAATGAAGGAAAGGAAAGATAAGGAGAGGAGAGTTTAATTTAAAGTAAACATCTCCACTGTCTCCCAGGTCTTCAGCACTAACCCCCGATTCATGGATCAGAGATGTACTGTAGATCATATTTCACTAATAACCTTTGTCCCATCCAGTTCCCTTCTCAACAGATGAAGTTCAGTATTTTTAATCTACATTAAATATGACCTCTTGTCTGCCAGGTTGTTAGTGCTGACTCCCATTCAGAGGCCAGAAGAGCCCTGGCCCTGTCGCTTCCCTCTCCAATAACTTAGAGAGTAGGTTCAGGAGTTTCAATTTAAACTAAATATGGTGTGTGTCTCCCAGGTCGCTAGCTCTGACCCCCATCCAGCGGCCGGAGATGTACATCATCGGAGCCCAGCCTCTCTGCAGCCAGCTGTCTGGTCTCTCCCAGGTAAGGACGCATCAGGAAAAGAAAGCATCCTTTAGTCTTTTTTCTTCCCCTGGTATTCATTCCTAATGGACAGGGATGTGCTTTCACCACTTTTACTAGCTTTTTTGTTTATAGACACACCACCCTCATTCATTTCCAGTTGTAATTTCCAGTTTTCATACTTATTGTCTGGAATGGCAGTTCTTAAAGGGGGGTTTGGGGACCAGCTGGGGTCTTTGGTGATGTTGCAGCAGGTCCCCACAATTTTCATTTAAGATTAGTCCTTAGATTTAAAATGTATTCTTTATAGTTTGACAAATATTTGTTGCCTGTGCTGTTATCACATTTTTTGAATATACAGCCTGAGTATACAGACTTTGTACAGGCAGTTGTCCCATGTATATACCCATAACGTTGTTTGTCTCTCCACTGTACGCTGTCTTCAAAAGCAGAAATGACTTACAAATGACTCATAAAAAGGTGCACATCCCTGGTATAGTGAGTAAACTGTCCATGACGGCAAACATCCGCCCTGCTGAAGTGTCCTTGAGCAAGACGCTGAATCCCTACTGTGCTGTTCTGTAGCCGACCTCTGATCTCTGACCTCCCCGTGGCCGAGGTCATGCGAGCAGAGAATTTCTTCCACTGGGATCAATCAGGTTATCAGCATTATTAGCGCAGCCACCTCTCCAATACTGCCTGTGTCGTCCCCAGGGCCAGAGAAAGCTGTGCCAGCTGTACCAGGACCACATGGTCTACATCGGAGACGGAGCCAAGACCGGCATCAAGGAGTGCCAGTACCAGTTCAGACAGAGGAGGTGGAACTGCAGCACTGTAGACAACACGTCGGTGTTTGGACGGGTCATGCAGATCGGTGAGTTGACTGTTCAGTGGAGGAGAAGAGTACAGTAGAGTTCAGTCACGAGGACAGGGCAGGACTGTTCAATAGTGGGTAGTAGAATCCAGTAGAGTATAGTAGCGATACTGGAACTGTCCACTAATTGTCTAATAATTGTCTAATGGTTGTTCACACCGTCAGCTTCACACTGCTACACACATTCACACTGGGAGCGTCCCAGTACAACCAGTCTGCCACTGTTGGCCGCTGAGCTGCAACACTGGAGCAGATGGGGGGGGGGGGGTGCAGTGCCTTGCTCAAGGACACCTGAGCAGTAGTTGCTGGGAGCGTTTCTTGTTCACCTCCCCTGCCCAAGATAGAATATAGATGCAACATAAAAAAAAAACGATCCATGTGTGGGAGAGTCAAGCAGAATTGGGGAGTGCAGACTACAACAGATTAGAAATGGCATGTTTGAGTGTTTTCTGAGGCTGTTTGCCTAAGTGCTTGTTCTATTTTGAGTTGTGTTTCACAGGTGGAAGGGAAAATAAATGGAAAAAATGGAATTGAATAGTAATATTGTCTCGGATAGGTTTCAACCTTAAAGTTACCACACTCATTTGCATTACACTCACTTGCATTATACTTTATGGTATTTTTTTTATCTCCTATGGTATCACTATGGAGAATTCATCATACTTTATAGTATTTTTTTAGTTTTACTGTAGGCTTTTCTACGGCATAATATCCTCATAGTAATGGTATAGTTTTGCTGTGACATTTGTATAATAGCTTTCCATTTGTTAATGGATTACTGAAGCTCTTTTTCATAAGGGGAATAAATGAATGTCACTAGATGGAAAGAAGATATTTTAATCATGAAGTCTATTATTTATAATAGTCCTAATGGTTCAGAAAAGACGCACCCAGATTAATTCAATTCAATTAACTTCAACTTTATTGACATTCCACTTAACACAAGCTAAAACGTTACCAAACTAGAGTAAAAACGAGACATTACAAAAGGAAAGGGCGCAGCAAGGCAATAAATCAAGGCGCATTCACAGTAAAAACCTAACTAATAGAGTCCAAATGGGAAGAAATGAACATGTAGCCGCGGTGTTTGTAATCGACTGCTGGATTAGATCCAGCATCGCTGTGATCGTCGAGGGGACAGTGTATTAGGTTACATCTCGGTGGGTAATGTGCGTCTAATTCCCAGCAGGCGATGTGGGAAATCTCTCATCAACAAGTACGTGTCAAATCCGCTACAGGCAGTCAGACGAGGTGTAAACTCTCAGTCTGTCTGTCTGTCTGTCTCTCTCTGGCTTTCTGTCGCGCGCATGCAAACCCACGCGCATACAAACACGCTCAGTTATCCGTCTCAGTTTAGGTTAATTGAGATTATTCTCTGCAACTATTTGCGCTCCCAAACCCCTCCCCCCTCATTCTCTCTCTCTCCCTCTCCCAATCCCCCCCTCCCTCTCTCCCTCTCTCTCCCTCTCCCTCTCTCTCTATTGACAGTCAGTCTATCTCCAGGTTTATAAGGAGGTGTTAGTCGGTCCATTGTGCTGCAGCTCCTTCTTTTGAAATGCGCCGATGAGCTGACACCGAGTCGGCAGATCCGGGCCTGCTATTTGAAGTCTGGGCCCCGGAGACTCATAAAGCACTGTGTCTTTCTCTTTAGCACTCCGCCGGTTCCTGCTGCATAATATGTAGGACTCTACGGGCTGCTGTCCCAAGGGCTCGATTCAATAGTTCACATAGTTCACACGTTTGAGCCCTACACGCATACCTGTCTGGCTGTCTGGTGTTGATTAGTCACAAAAAGCAATAGGCTGTAGTAATCCTATGATATATATCAGAGGGATTCTACAGGCTGCAAATACCCATATAGGAATATTATAGTGATACCATAGGAAATAATACACTATACATTCACTAGTAACTACAGACACACTATAGTTTTCTATTGGAATATTATAGGAAATTAATAAAGTCACTATAAATTCACTATTGTCTTTAAGTATATATATATTCATAATTATTACAGCTAAGACTTCCTGTGATCTTGGTGAATAAAATGCAGTCAGGGAGGCTCTTTGTCTGTAGTTCACATGCTAATTGTGTGGTTTCTGTTTCACCTGTCGGACAGTCTCCTTTGTCTTTTTCCTGTGTTCAAATGGTTTGTGTGTTAATGCAGTGAATGGGACCTGCAGTCGGTCTTGTGTATTCCACGTTGGAAAATGACAGTAGACTAGATGGTGCTAGCCTATAGAGTGAATAGAAATCACTAACGGCTGTTAAATTCGATGCATCCAGGCACAGCTAAATTTGATCATAGATTAACAAGAACCTCATCAACAAATTGTACATGAGCTGATGTTGCTTATAAAGAGGTTGGAACTGATAGAGTTAGTTAAAGTTATCTGGGGGAGGAACTACTAGGATGACTATCATCCTCCCTCGTTAGATCAAATATTAAATACACTCCTCTTATTTACTAGAGGTTTTAGCAGAAATGCATGAGGGAAATGACAAACTACCCACAGGTAGTCAGGTTGTCCTGCACCGTGTGGGTCAGTATGTACTGTGAATGTATCACAACTCTGATATTGGCCCAACCATTCTCTTCCTATTCTGTTTAGCAAAGCGGTTGGCTATCCAGAACTGGGACAACTACACCCAAAGGCATATTGCATGGAGATTAAAATGGGTTTCCAAACTATTCTGGGGAAATTGATATTTTAAATACATAAGAGCTGCACACTGTGT
>JAXDDW010000099.1:1262500-1330000 GCA_034670385.1 Hoplostethus mediterraneus
TCTGTTAAAATATCCAATACAAAAGCAAAATGTGAGAAAAATATTATTTATTCCTCCATTCAGTAACATGTGGGATCTATAGAGCCACAGACCCCAGAAGAAGGCGTCTACTGTTGCAGAACATCATTGTATTTTGTTTTCTCTCTCTCTCTCTCTCTCTCGCTCTCTCTGGGCGGGGTCACGGGGGTCGTATCCCAGGATTGGAGGGTGCCGAGTGCTATGCCTGCTGGGTAGAAAGTAGAGGAGAGGGGGGTGGGGATGAGGAGGGAGGGGGGGGGGGGGTGGGGGGGGGGGCGGTGAACAGAGGTGAGAAGGTAATTGAGATCAGGCAATGTGAGGAGACGGGGGAAAAGTGGTTCATTTGGGGGAGGGGGAGGGGGAGGGGGAGGGGGAGTGGGGGACGGCATCGAAAATCAGGAATCAGAATGAATTCAGTCACCAACATTCATGTTGTTGTTTTTTGGGATGTAGGTTGTGATTTAGAAGACAATTTACCTGCCCAGCTTTTCTGTTTGGTAAAACACAATGTCTACCAGTGGGAAGGGTGTGAGAGAGGGGCCAGGAGTGTGTGTGTGTGTGTGTGTGTGTGTGTGTGTGTGTGTGTGTGTGTGTGTGTGTGTGTGTGTGTGTGTGTGTGTGTGTGTGTGTGTGTGTGTGTGTGTGGTGAGGGGTGACACCAGGAGGAAGTGGTGGGGTTTTAGGTGGCTTGTTTATTGGAGGCTGTTTAACTGCCCTGGTGGGGCTGTAGGGGTGAAGGGCTCCCCCTAATGCCCCACCACTGTAAACACCACTGTCGTCTGCGTTCCATATAAATCTTTTACTTGTTTTTGTATTTGTCACTAACAGCTGACATTGATCCCTATATGTTCAAATTGCTTTATAACAAGCCAAACCATTTACAAATCCTTGTAACTGTCAGAAATACGTGAGGAAACAGGTCAGTTTGCCGGGTAAACAAGAGTATTTAATAAGGGATTAATGGCACTATTTACACATATTGATGAAATAAATGAAGGTGAATTAATTGTCCGGACAGTGGGGCGGCTTTAAAACAAAGTCAGTGTTTCTTGGGATGCAGGACTTCAAATAGGGAATTCTTTTTATTTCCACATTTAGCTGATGTTCATCTCCAGGCTCAGTGTCTTGCTCATAGACACTTAGACAGGATAAATGTCCTAATAAATGATTGACACATTGATAGTTAAGGGGATTTACCCTATGACCTTTCAGTTACAGACCTGCTGAGTGAGCCTATTGCCTATTGCCACACTAATCGTATGCCGTGTTGTAATTCTCTCACGCTTACTGTTTCTTTAAAACAACTGCTGGATGTATAGGAATTGTGTGGGAGAGTCACTTTACAATAGAGCCACGTTTCCTCTGGCTAGTAGTAGCCCTGCTATTCTGAGTCAGCTGTTTGTTTTAGTTTGGTGGAGCGGTATTGACCAAAGCCTTGGAGAACAGCGCATACGGACCCAAAAATATTTTCTTTGTTGTTCTTTTCTTTGCCTTTTCCTTTTTGTTTATCTCTTACGCCACACATTTTTTTTATGAGACTTCAGCAGCATTGAATGATGACAGAAACCCGGAGACAGGAATATCTCTGTATTATTGTTGTATAACCTTTTTTTTGTGAAAATGTCCTTCAAATACAGTAGCTATACATGAACAAGTGTGTGTCGGGGCGCTGCTGAAGAAGAGTCCATCTACCCTGAGTGAATCAAGTTAGAAAAGAGACCCAAAGCTCCGGAGTAAATTTTCTTGTCTCAAACTAATTGATCAAACAGTTAATATTTTTTTGTTATATCATCTGTATTTACTGTTATTTATCCAGGGAAGGTTTGCTGAATACTCTTTTTTTCAGCAAGACCATACTACAAATGTGATTGGAAGATGTAGTTACACATAGTCACCACTAGATGGAATCAGCGTACCAGCAAATATCTTAGATAAATAATATATAACAAACAGACACAAAGTCACCTAATAAACAGGCTGCACTTACACAAGGACATATAACCTGATTTTTCAACCATTTGGGGCACAAATCTGATCTATATAAACTGAGAAAATTAAATGTGGGTCTCTCTCCTTCTCTAGACAGCCACACAGAAAGAGTTCAAAATCAGTCTTTTGTGCAAGTGTAAACGCACACAAAGAACAAAACAGCACCAAGTCTGCTGCTCATTCTGTTCCTTCTTCAAAAATATGTACATCATTTGATCTATCTCCATATCTGTCTACCTGCATCCATCCGCTCCAATCCAGGTGACATATAACAGAGCTAATGAAGCCTGCAAGCGTGTCACGTTCTCAGTCAGTATTTAACAGATCTGTGTCTCTGTCTGTGTCTGTCTCCTTCCCTGTCTCCTAGGCGGTGTATAACTTAGCTAACGTGGCCTGTAAGTGTCACGGAGTCTCGGGCTCCTGTAGTCTGAAGACCTGCTGGCTCCAGCTGGCCGACTTCAGACGCGTGGGAGAGTTCCTGAAGGAGAAATACGACAGTGCAGCCGCCATGCGCATCGGACGCAAGGTACAGACCAGTTGACGTTTCACACTTCCATCGCTCAGCAGCACTGCAACACATTTGTGAAACTCACCTCTTCCCTCCTCAAGGCAAACTTAAGCTGACCTCTTTCCCATCTTTCTTTATTGCGGTGTCTGTCTAAAAAAATATAACTAACCTGACGAATAATCTTTAAAACAGAGCAAGCTTGTTAAGACAAATAACTCTCTCCCATCCATATCCCATTTGTAGGGCAAAGTGAGCCAAACCTCTCTCCATCTCACCTTTATTCTCCCCTGTACTGTCTAATAAAACAGAAAGACCGTATTAATAGTGTTCAAATCGATTGATACAGCACCTAACCCTCTCCCCTCCAAAATGAGGCTAACCTCTCTCCCATCCCTCCTTTCCATTTCACCCATTATTTCTGTCTAATAAAACAGAAATACCATGAAAAACAATTACTAGTGAATGCCTCGGTTACATTGAGTTTTGTTGCACTTCATGATGAATTACGAACTTGATCCATTATATACACCAGGGAGCAGGTTTCACAGTAAACGTGAAATGACTTTGAAAACAGGTAGCATGACATATTTCAGTGAAGAATGTATATTGGTCAAAATGATCTTCAGCAGCCCTTAAAAGTGAATTCCCCTGTGCTCTCCATCCCAACCAGGGCAAGCTGGAGCAGGTGGACAAGCGCTTCAACACCCCGACCCCCGAGGACCTGGTCTACATCGACCCCAGCCCGGACTACTGCCTCCGCAACGAGACCACGGGCTCGCTGGGCACCCAGGGCCGCCTCTGCAACAAAACCTCCGAGGGCATGGACGGCTGCGAGCTGATGTGCTGCGGGCGGGGCTACGACCAGTTCAAGACCTACAAGCACGAGCGCTGCCACTGCAAGTTCCACTGGTGCTGCTACGTCAAGTGCAAACGCTGCACGACACTCGTGGACCAGTTCGTGTGTAAATAGCTCGACGCCCCGGATGGATGGATGGATGGATGGATGGATGGGATGGAAGGAAGGACGGAGACATGGATGGATAGAAAAAAGGAGAAGAGGGTGGATAGGGAGGAGGAGGCGAAGGAAGGGTGAAGCACAGATACAGGAGATTTTTCAGGGTTTTGTTCAGGATACGTTGGACACACAGCTTCCACTTTCTCATGAAGATTTTCTTATCATTTTCCTTCTTTCCCCCCCCCCAACATAAATCTCCTGCCTTTTTACAACAAGTGCACATTCTGCATGGCGCCCAGCAGTGCAGCCAGTTTGTGTGTAAATAGGATGGGTAGATTGGGAGGAAGGAGGGATGGAGGGGTGGATGGATGAAAGGTAGGAAGCAAAGTGGTTTTTCAGGGTTTTTTTTTGCAAGACTTCCGTATTTTTGAGTCAAGGCTGCCCCTCCGCCAATGTTTTCTGCTTTTCTGTATTTTCTCCTGATCACAACCCTGAGGGATGGATGGAAGGATGGAAGGATGGAGAGGAGAGGAGAGGAGGGAGACGGAAAGCAAATTTTGGCCGAAGAAGAAAAGGAGAAACGCATGGATGGACTGATGAGGATCGCAAGGATAAACGGACCTAGTAGATTGGAGAGAATGAAGCATAAAGGGACATGTACTACTAGTGTGACATACTAAAGAAGAAACCATGAATGGAATAAATATATAATGAAATAATAAATAAACATAAAACTCTGATTGTAATTTAAAGAGACTTCTACAACACAGCAAACCTGACACACAGTTTGGACCCACAATGCCTTGCTCTGTTTGTTTGTTTGCGTGTTGTTCGCCCTGAGGTCGGCCCCCCAAGTCATAACAGACCTTTGGCGTATTGAAACATTTAAAACACACACACACACACACATACACACACACACACACACACACAGGTACACACTCAATAAGCGAAGTGATGTCACCACGTCTACTTCACGAAACCTTCAAACTTTAAGCCTGGAAGTGAAAGTCTGGCGTGTGCATCTGTGAGTTGCACTGACATCACACACACATACACACACACACACACACACACACACACACACACACACACATTCACGCACTGAGTTCTTATGCAAGAGCAGCGTTGCAGAAATGTCCAGGCTGAAAGAAACGGATGAGAGAGAGGAGAGAAGAAAATCACTTCGCCGTGGGAATAAAAGAGGAAACGGGTGAATGGAGGGAAGAGAGCGAGAAAAAGGGAAAGAAGCAAGAGGAATAAACCAAACTGTCATGTTTACCAGGAGGAGGACTCTTCAAGGGAGGAACTCAAAGGACGGTTTCACTGATGCTAACACAGCCACACATCCGAACAGGAAACCTATTAAAAAACGGTGTGATACAGACACAGAAATGTCCAGGTGAAGAGTTGTATTCACCGAGGTGTATTCAAACGTCTCTAAAATATAGAGGGTCCAGTGTGTGTTATCATTTAGTTCACCAAGGACTCAACAAGTTACCCACTGTCCTTTAAAAAATAGCATCATTTGTTTTAAACTGTGCCGTTAGTCATATTAAAAATATCTCAGTTTGGAGCGCAACTCTTGGATCGCTCCGGCCCTGCGACGTGACAAGTCTGTCCACGCTTTGTAACGAGGCCGTCCCGATCAGCTCACGCGGTCCAACTCCGCGACCTTCACCCGACAGCGAGGTGTGTGAACCTCCGCTAGTGGGATGAATGAACTCACGCCGAGAGTCACGTCACAGCATCACCGATCACAGGTTGGATCCCTCTTGAGTGGACCTCTTCATCTCATGTTGTTGTGTCACTTGTTCAGTCAGCAGTAAGGCCTGTGGTGTACAGGCAATGTTTTGAGGCAATGTAGATGGACAACTTTGCTACCAACTTCATTTCTCATGGTGTTATTGGTCTAATGACTTCATTTTGCTAAACCCGTCCCCCAACTGAAAGCAATCTCTTCACTGTTATCATCTGTATCAGTCGAAAAGGCAGTTATACCTACTCCAACTTTTTGGATAACTTTCATGTGCAACAGTATCCAAGAAGTCGCCAAGAAGGGGGATATCGTTGCCAGGATAAATTGCTCATTGCCCATCCACGTTGCCCAAAACCTTGCTTGCAAATCATTGCCTTACGATTCTTCTTGCATCAGCGATCTGTATAGCAAGTGACTCAAGAATACTGTGTATTGTTATCCAATCGACTTCGAGCGACATGGACACAGTTATCTGCAACGGCGAAGAGGACAAAGCAAAGCAGAAGAGGACTGAATGAATGTGTGAGCGTGGAACACTAAATAGGAAACAGAAAGGACTGCAATTTATTGTGGGCTGAAAAATAGTAGATGAAAAAAGAAGTATATTTTATTATTGTTTTTGATTTTCTATGTTTTATACAGGAGTATTATTGTGTATCCGTCTTATAAACTAGTCTTTGACAACGAGGCTTTGTTCTGTTCTTGTCTGCTGAAACTGAAAGTCTAATTCTAGCCAATTTATTCACATTATCCCTCCAATGACTTGACAACTACAGTCGAGTCTTTGTCACCCAATGGGGCTGTTTTGGAAAATGACTCAAGCAAGTAATTACACAGGGTTAGGAAGTAATCCATTACAACAAACAGGATTACAGTATTATAACTGAATAAAAACCTGTAACTGAAAAGCTAATCAAATTACGGCTTCATAAATTGAAATAAATTGTCTATTTTATCTCGATCTCAATGGAGTTTGGAGCCAAATAAATCTAAAAGAAGGTGAAAGTAATCTGATTGAACAAATGATTGAAACGGGCTAATCCAATAGCTATTTTTACTTACTTTTAAAATGGTAATCCATAATCTGTAATGTAATTTGTATTTGGTAAACAAAGCACAAAATCTGATCTGTTGTAGCTGCCTCATATTGCGTTTAAAATCCATTGTTAAATCTTGACAAAAACATCTGGAACAGCAATTACACCACGCATCACGAAAAGCATGAAACCAATACTAATGACATTTTTTGGAAACATCTAAACGGTGACACAAAAACTCACTGAAGCCAGAAGAAATGAAATTCTTTTAGTTGGGGTGGCAAGGCCTCTGAAAAAAAACATTTACACCATCTGACACTAACACTCTCCACTGAAAGCAATACTAATGAAAGGCTTTCAGGCATTTTTGGTGGCTGCTCCTCTAAGCAGGGCTACTCCACTCAGTCTGTGGGAAGGAAAACATTGCTTTGTGTCTGATCTTCCCACTGTTATCAGATAATCAGACGCTTTCCTGTCGGTTATTAGATCAGACGGCTCTTATTGTCCCCGAGGGGAAATCGCTAAAATGATCAAGCTTCATTGATATGTGATTGAAATGATCAAATACAGGTGGATTAAGAACAGATTCTTAATTCAAGTTAATTCGAGTTAAAGTTGAATTCAATTTGAATCCAAATTGAAATGCAGTTCCTTTTCATGTCTCATATTGACACCTGACAACCTGGCATTTTCCATGTGGAGACACAGAGGGTAGTGTATGTCCATCCCAGGTGCCCTTCCTTAATCTCAGGTTCAGGATTAAAAATCAACACAATACCAACAACCCACATGTTGAATCTGGTCCAATTTCGCACGTGCAGAGTTTCAACCCAAAGTGGGTCACTATTTTCCCTTTGTCTTTCCACTCTGCCAGTCAAATTCAGCAGAAATATAATGGGGAAGCATTATTGATATATCAATATTATTGATATGATCAGATAATCAGAATGTTTTCATGTTGAATATTAAGTCTCATTTTGTGTATAATATGTATGTATTGTTTTCTCCAATTCAAAAAGTAAAATATTAAAGTGATAGTGATGATTGTAAGCACAAAGTGTCTTCTTTCTCTCAAGGATGTGATTTTTCAGGTTTGTTTGTGAGTTTGTGATTTTAAATTCCCATTCAATTCTAATGGACATTCCTGCTGTTCTTGATTGTTCATACTTATTTCCTGTTTTGTTTCTGCTTTATTATTTCTTGTCTCCTGTGATGGCAAGAGTCTCTAAATGTGAATGGTATTTTGCAAATATGGTCTATAACCTCTGAGCCAGTGTGTCTGTGTATGTGTGTGTGTGTGTGTGTGTGTGTGTGTGTGTGTGTGTGTGTGCGTGCGTGTGCATGCATGCGTGCGCCAGGTGGTTAGAAAGACTGTCCCTGTCCCATCTGATGGATGTCCAGCTTGTCCATCCATGTCGAAGCGTCCTCGAACACGTCCTTGAACCGCTGCCTGCTCCGTGGGCGCCACGCCAGGCTGGTACTGCACCCTGACCCCTCTAGTGAAATGTGTACATGCGTGTGTCTCAGAGGGACACACAGAGACACAAACACCTACTAACCCAATATGTAATATGGTGATTAAAGTCACAATGAAATGAAATATGACTTTTTCACCTTGTTAGCTAGTTCTCTAAAAATGCAGAAACTTTTCTCACATTACTTTTACTTCCTGGAAGAAAAAGTGTATTTTTAGCGGTTACTTCACGGTACATAAAAATACATCACAGATTTCCCCCTCCGCCCCTCCAATACATCCTGCAAGCTCATAACTTTCAAAGTGGTATGAGTTTCCTTATCCTAAGGCGTATCCTTGGTTATGTCCAAGTAGCTCACATACACTAGTAGCTCTGCTAAATTAGCCTCACAGGGATTCCCCTTTAGCACTGACTGTGGAGGCCAGGGTGGCATATCTACGCAGCTGTGTACACTGAGGTTGCTAAGCATCGCTTTTAGCCACTCACTACCGTTATAATTAGATTAGACCAGAACAGCGTGACCGACCTACTGTCTCTCCGTAATCCTCCTCACTTCACGGAGGACTGAGCGCGTGTTTGTGTGTGTGTGTGTGTGCGTGCATGTATGTGTGTATGTGTATGTTTGCTAAAGATTAGACTTGTGAAAGCATGAGCAGGTTGTTTCTCTAATCTTCTTCACCTGACGGCCATCTGCTGCCGTGATGCTGCTAATTAGGAATTCTTCATGTTAGGACTTTTCACTGAATAAAAGTCGTCTTCACTGTGCCCTTTAGGTGCATTTAAACATGACTTGTCAGAATCACTTTGAACTCACTTTAATTTGGCCAATTAATTGTTGCTGACACATGATAAGAGAGTTACACAAGACAGGATTAGCATGCTAGGTACGGGACAAAACCTAACAGGATCTCTCATATACTGTATAGGGCAGACAGTGGAAAGCTCATATCCATGTGCAGAACAGCAGGGTTCAGTTAGTCTGTCAGTTCAGGGTGCTAGTAGGTGGTAGTAGTAATGGAAGTATAGTATATATGGACAAAGTACGATTCTGAGGCTTCGTTTCATGTCTTTGAGGGGGTCAGGAGTATTTGAAATGAAACCCACTTGCCCTTAAGCTGCCCTAATACTAAGTACTACTAATATGTAATAAGAAAAAACTAATAATAAGCAATTACACAGAACAATCATAAAATATCAGATCACACAGGAATTTACAAATGAAACAATGCATTTTGTTCCTGAAGTCTACAGAGTTGGCCCCAGAAGAGTCAAGCTCAGATGTACTTGAGTTATCAGACTAATGGAACGGCGCTTGAGATGGCAGTGGGGATTCTCCCAAGGGGAAGCGCCATGGGGGAAGTCAAGGAGGGCTTGTTAAGAAGAGTAATGGAACGGGGCCCAAAACAAAAGAACGCAAGGACAGAGGACAGATAAATTTCCCGGAAGCTGTACTTGCACAGAGCAATAGGTTGGATGGGCTTGTCCAACGAGAACAGATGGGAGGCCCCGTGATTTATTGTGAGAACAACGCATTACATCCAAACTGTGCTCTTTTTTTATCTATCGTACAGACCGGGTTGAAACAGATGGGAAAATGAACAGATGTGCATCTTGATTGAAACCTCAAACTGTAAGGATAATGGGAAGTTCGTTCTTTCCTAGACAACTTGGGAAGATCGTTATTCACAAGGACACGAGGCACAACCACAGGGTTGGCTTCCCTACAGCCACTCCCATCCCCAGGTGTTCCCAATCAGTACTTGGTGTATATAAGCTGTGGAGAGGGCTACGCTCTCCGGCTGTGCATGACTCCTCCCTTTGGCAAGCTAGTTGCTATCCGGTTTTCGAGTGGCGGTTCTCTCCTACCCTGGCATCGTTGTGCCTCCATTGTAGGGTGTAGATGCGGTAAGGTTCTTCTTTACATTCAAATGTCTGACGCATAGGGTAGAATTTCATAATGTTTGCTCTTCTGCTGTAGGTCCTTCTGTGCGACAAACTACCCCCTGCAAATCTCATCTGACCGACCCTACTGCTGCTTTGTTTAGGTTGTTGTCCTTGGACGATGATCAAACAACCCATATGTTTTTCCTATTTCAAATATTTAAAAGCCCCTCCAAAAGCACAAAATAATATTGAATTCTCAATATGTAACAGCTGTCTTCGGTTACTAAACATACTGTATGCTAAAGCGTTATCATGCTCACTGGACGGAGCTATTTACCACACTCAGAGATGATTTTATTGGGTAAGGTGACCTGGGCGTAACTCCCAAAGTCGCTGTAGTCCTTTAAGTAGTAGGCTGAGGGAACATCTAGCAGAATGCCAGTTTGCTAGTCTTTCTAAGGCCATGCCCTTCACAGCTGCACACAAAGCAGTCAGGAAGTAGCAGCAAGGGCAGGAAGCATTGGTTCAGCGTTGCAGGGTGGCACTGATAACTTTTGCATGAACCTTGCTTGCCAGAAGCCCCAGCTGCGCTTCAATCTGACCCTCCCAGTTCTTTCCTCAAGGACTTCTTCCAGTGTTCTTCTGGGTTATCGCCACCTGGCTAATTGCTTAGACATTCAGCTTGGCATGGGTGTTGGGGTTGGGTGGTCATGCACCGTAGCTGCCTGGTTTCCAAAAAAAATTTTTTTAAAAAGCCACTATGCGAGGAGCTCCTCATACGACGTAGCAACACCTTGCAGCAGCTGTGGTGTTTTGGCATTAAGCAATTGTATCACCTGCAACCAGCCCTCTGTGTGCTGGAGTGGACGTGGAGGAGGTGGGAGCTCTGGCTGTCTGCGCGCTCAATTAAATTCAATGAACAGAGCAAATGATCTATATAAATTCTGGAGATATTTGTAGTCTGTTATGTTATTTTCTATGTAAAGCAATAAAATGTGAATGTAAATTGAATAGACTAAATAACTGATGTGACCTTTGTGGGAACCTTGTAACAAGATACGGTGATGAAATATAGAGAACAGGGTCACAGACAGACAGAGATCAAAGTACAGACTGACTTCCAGCTCCAGGTCTGATATTCAGTGTATATGACTGTCTGCACCTCTATAAACTATGCTGACACTAGAGGTTGTTTTTAGGACAATGGTTCAGAACAGAACTCAATATTCCACATATCAACATCGTTCTTAGTCCACAAATCTGTGAGAACATGACTGACTTTTCGGTCATGTCACACCACTTGAGAAACTCTGCACTGGAATATATCAGCATTCATAATACCAATCATTTCACAATGTTGTTTACAGTTTTTTACAGTCACTAACATCCGTTTGTCCAATCTTTTTTCAAAACTCTAAACACAATTAGCGCAACATCCGTCAGTTGTGGACCATACCATTAACACAATTCATGTTGTTTTCACACAATAAGCAGTCAATTAACACGTTTCTAAAATGCTTAGATTTTCTTTACATACAAGCTTACCTAATACCAAAATGATGGATCTTTCTTGTCTTATTTACAAATGCTTGCACACAGCATGCCAGAAATGAAAACCTAATGTTCAAAACCTTAAATACAGTATAAAGCCTCTACTTCTGCAACAACAGCAGCTCAAAAGCTTTATTGAAACAGCTGATGAGCATTTCTGAATGAACAGATCACTGAAACATTGAGAAATAGCTGATTTAAGTTGTGTAAAATAGACCAGAGTTCGAATGAAACAGTTGTACACAGTTTTGAAAGGAACAGTGAGCGGGTCACCAGAACCGGCACCAATACGTCCAGGTATGGTGTCTATCCCATATGTCTTGTACTATAGTGAGTTTTACACTATGCTACTCTACATGTAAACATGGGTTACAGGACATACAGTAGGACATACTGAAAAGTATTTACACATACTGTGTTTACACATACTGTGCATGCCAAGCGTTTCTATCCAAGGTGCATAGCGAGAGACGACATAGATGTGATGTGGACGAGAACACACACACACACACACACACACACACACACAGCTCAAAGGCCAAAGTCAAACACACGTTCAGCCACTTAGCCATAAGCCCATCCATAGATAAGCTTTCTACAAGCTTTGGCTATAAACCAGGATATCTTATTTGGCTGGGAGTAGCTGGCAGAAGTGGTAAATCTACTCTAAGTTGACGTCAATAAAAAACTATTCATTCTCACTATTATCTTTGAAACCTTTTCAATGAACTGTTATGAAGATGTATTTGCTGAAACACTGGTGTTAATTGACCCCCAATCTGAGGCCTAAATAAATGGTTTAATCTGGCTCTGTCTGAAACCTGGTCAGTGTGTATGTATGTATGTATGTATGTGTGAAAGCTTCGTCTGTATCACTGGCTTCTGGTTGTAGTTGCCTCAGATAGTTTGCATGGTGTTAACCACACACAGACCAGTAACCACAACATTTACATGATGACAAATATTCAAATCCCAGATCACTGCTACCAGTCAGATAGGATACTTTTGACACACGAATATATAGAGTAAATATCCCCTTTCAGAACAAAGGGTTTCCTGAAATTCATGACTTTATATTTTAAAAAAACGTAGACCAACCTGTCCTCAAAAAGGTATTATTGGGTCAAGGTCTTTAATAAGTGAATGACTTCAACAACATGAAAACATACTATTATGCAATGCATGACTGAATGATAAAACAAAATGTAAATTCAGGATGAACTGCCAAAGTATTCAGGTACCTCTTCACAAAGCAAGCACTTGAAAAAATTGCTAAAAGAAACTGCAAAATGAAAGTATTAACCTTGAGCATCAACACTTGCAAATGAAATCCCTTAATGCAGCTATCACCAAACCACGTTGAGGAATTAAGCACAGCGCTCACAAAAAATATATTAAAATGTAACTGTGACACCAGCAGCTGTGCCAAGGTTGACCCTGGGCTTCATGAATATAGTTCCATTATGTAGTTTCGTAACCATTTTAAGCAGAGATGAAGAAAGGACATGAAATGGACTAGTCACCTAGTTAAAATACCAATAACAATAATAAACTTCATTGGAACAGCACTTTTCAAATCATATGCCAATATGTGGATGCTTTTATCCAAAGTGTATCCACAGTACCATAAATCCATACATTTTTTGCGTGAATTACATTTTAACAACAAAATAGTTTATTAGATTAAAAAAAAGGCAATAATAATTGAGATATTAATTTTAAAAAGCATTATAACTAATAAAACAGTCAAATACAACAAGATAAAGCTTGTAAATGAATATGTAAAGGCATTCATATTCATAAAGGAATATTCAAAAAGGAATTCACATTCATAAAGGAATATGAATGTGTTTCATTCCATCATGCACTTCAAAATAAAGGCTATAACATCACAATGAACATTTCCATGACCTGTGGATGAAAGAATGAGGTGGGGTGATTGGGTGGGGTGATTGGGTGTGGTGGATGGGTGGTGAAGACTTAACGTCAAGCTCTCCAAACCTGTTTCTCTCCCTCTGTCTCTCTTTCTCTGTTTCTATCTCTCTCTCTGTACCTTCTGTCCGTTGTTTGCTTCTCACCGATACTGTATGCTGTATGGATATTATAACATGTATACTTCTTTTATGCACAGAGTGGCTTGGTGTTTTTTGGTTTTGGTTTGCTCTCCGATTCTTTCTCTGTGCATGTTTCTGCTCCTTTGTTTATCTGTCTGTCTCTCTCTCTCTCTCACTCCCTCTCACTTTTCTGCTGGCTGTGCCTTTTTCATGACGTTGTTGAAGCCTGTCATTATGTTGATATTCGTGTGGGCACTTGTCACTAAGAATGTAACACTCGCTACTTCCCTCACAACCTGTGTGTGTGTGTGTGTGTGTGTGTGTGTGTGTGTGTTTAGTAGATGGATGTTGGACATTTAGGTTATGAACAAAGGTTTAAGCTTCATTGAAGTGTTTGTATGTCTTACTGTTCTCATTCTCCTGTACATTTCAGTAATAATAATAATTGAGTTTCAAAACGGGGTTGTAAAGTACAAATTTTAGGCCTTTAGCTGGCACTGTTATCCAGACTGACGTACAATAAATACAGCAGGTCAGAAAGCCAACGCTTTTACTGAATTACCATTAAAGCACCTGTTATTAAATAATGCTTATAACTGGAAAATGACTAGCTGCAATTACACAGATACAGACAGTGTGATGCCCAACCAAAGTGCACCTGAGCAAGACTACGTAATCCCCATGTGTAGACCACATAACCCCCATGTGTAGACCTCGTAATCCCCATGTGTAGACCTCGTAATCCCCATGTGCAGCTCTGGAACCTGCTGGAAGGACAGGTTCTGCAAATGGATGTGGCGCAAAAGGTGTTGCAGATGTGTCACTGCGGTTGTATATATTCACAGCTCCAGTTGAGGTTTCTGCTTTCTCACTTTCTTATCATTGCAATTCAAGTTTTCCGTCGGCCGTTATCGTCGAGCAAGTGTGCTGCTGTGCATGTGATGTTTGTGTAAATCAGTGGGTAGAGTATGACACTAACACTGCCAGGGTTACGACTTCCATTTCCACTGGATCACCCATTATACACTTATTGAATGCGTTCATTTTAGGGAACTGTTTGTACACACATTCACTCACATGCACTCACAGATACATCCACAAAAAGAAGCGTTTCAATGTTAGCTCAGTAATGTGAACATGATGCAATCATAAATCAAGGTTGTTCAAATAATCGGTGACACTCTGCCAACTTCACTGTAAGGTCTCCCTTTGGAAACGTTCAACTCCTGATGTATAGAAGCTCAGTCTCGGATCCACAGGTAAAGAAAGTCTAGATTAAATACAAAAGGTGATTCAGCATCTGTGATCAAGACTCCTGAACCTTGGAACAACCTGCCTGAAGAAATATGATTATCATTATTTGCACCTTTGCACCATATATTTTATATATTATAGATATTTGTGTACCCTGTTTACAATGTCATTACTGTTCATTCTGTACATATCATCATATTCATATTCATATCTTGCCCTTACTGTTTATTTAATATCTTTATATTGCCACTCTACATATGTACATACTCTGCACTTTACTGTTATTTGCACTTCTGGTTAGATGCCAAATTGCATTTCGTTGTCTCAGTACTTGGACTCTGTGCAATGACAATAAAGTTGAATCTAATCTAATCTAATCTAATCCAATCTAATTGACTGCATTTCTGATATCTGTCCTGTTGCTAGGGGTGTGTTTGTTTAGCGTTGCATTGCATCTGCTTTTCCTCAGAGATACATACACACAAGGTGTGAAATTTAGGGAGATTTTAGGAAGGTTTTTTACTTTTTTGGTGGAGCTCCCCTTTAACATTTTAACATATCCTGTCCCCTTCGAGTGAAACTACATTCTGTTGAAGGATCAGTTAATAATCACAATGTTACGTGGCTGTGTACATTCAGTCTTTGGCACAGAACTCCAGAGACACGTCAGTTATTGCGAAGAACATTGATCTGAATGGGGAGGATGGACTTTGTCTTAAGTCCATAAAACACATCGAGGTAGACAGACTCTATGTCAACCAGGTGAACTGATTAACTCTAAAAACTCTAATGTGTGTATTCACACACGTTAGTTTTAGTAAGTAAGTTTGTGTATCACAAATACTGTGAACCATTGGTAAACCTAGAGGACACTTCTTTGTACTGTAAATGTGGTGGGTGTGTCGGGCCATCACATCCAGTTTCTCTCTAGCTTCAAATAGTTTTCAAGGGATCCACTTTTCCACTTAAAACAATTTATATATACAATACTAGAGAGAAGAAATATTGAAAAATGTCCTTCCTTAAACCTCCTTAAAGTTTAAACAAATACACTTCCTTTTTTTTTTCTTCAGTAAATTAGCACTCTGGTTATACACTGTGTTGTGTCTGTCCAGTGGATGATATAAGCAAACTTTGCATCAACTCAAAAGTACCATGGCACATTACTGAACACGCAGAAGGGAAACTGTATTTCACTGATCAAAGTCAAAACAAACGTCAGTGTAGTCCATTAACCGTTTTTTTTAGGAAGTGGGCACCTCCTATTGCAGATATTTTGTTGAGTACTAACAACTACAGACAAACAGCAACAAAGAGATACAAAGATATGATAAGATTAACTTTATTGATCATCCAAGGAGGAAACAACGATAACCAAATACAGGACAAAGCACTAAGGGGACATTGCACACTCATGCCACATCAGAGGCATGATTATCTGCACAATAACGGCACTATAGCTGCCACCAAAGATTTCCGTTATATTGGTGGTGGTTTTAGTGTCACATATTCTAAATAGCGTGTCTGTGGCCGTTTCCTGACCCCAAAACAAAAAAAGGTTTCTGTGGGAAATACTGTTGAACTGGTTTAGATGTAAGGCTCTGGACCTGACTAACCTGACGGACTGAAGTTGGAACTGTGCTGTGCCAACACAACCAACTGCCATAACCTTGAATCACAATAAACCATTTGCACAATCATGCAATCACAGTTAGCTGAAATTGCAGTCCAACAGGGTGTATGTGTGTGTGTGTGTGTGTGTGTGTGTGTGTGTGTGTCCTGGCAGAGCACACCCTAGTTTGGGGCAGGGAGGGTATGCTAAAAGAACAGGTGTGTGAGTGATGTACATGGTGTGATTCTGAGTACAACACGTGAAGTAATTTATATCACACAGCGCACTGCCAAATCCCATCTATAAAGTTAGCAACAGTAGATGCTCTCCATAGTTAGGGTTGGGTGGTCATATTCATATAGTTAGGTTTATATGACCTGCTTGATTACATAAGCAATAGCAATGGTTAAATAAATATTATTAATAATACCATCACTAATAACAGCAATATTACTACTGTCACTACTACTACTACTACTACTACTACTACTACTACTATTAATAATAGAGCTTACTGCTCAAGTAATTCTTATGTGAAAGGCCCAAATATGATTTAGGTGCCCTATTAGGTGTAAATATTGGTATTTTATCTGTAAATATACAGACTGATAGTATATGCTTGGAATACAATATATTTGTAATATATTTATTTTGTGTATGGTATAAGAAACATTATTTGACCTAATACCTACAACGTTTGACAACGTGGTTGAAAGTTGCTCAACTTCCACACTGAAAGACAGTTGCTTGACTTGCAAAACAAGTTTACCGTTTCACTGAAACACTGCAGGCCAGTCATTTTGCATTCCATTGATGATGAATACCGAGAGACATATCTCATACCATATCTCATATTATATCATGTATGTTTATATAAATTCATAAACATCATTTTTTCCCACATTTTTGGCAGAATTCGACAATAAGAGTACAAACTACAACTCCCAAAACAACGGTATTACTCAACTTCTGAAATAACTCTTCCTGTTCCTGATCGTGACACATTGGACACCTGTTTCTCTTCGAGCGATCTGATTGGGTGTCTGCCGCTCATGCGAGAGGCGTCACGCACAGATTGGCTTCGACGTCGTGGGGTCCAGTCTGCTCTGGCTTCAGAGTCGCTACGAGAGAGCGAAAACGTTCAGAGTAGTGAGGACAAGAAACGCGACCACAACTCCCTGGTAACTACAACTCACAACCCAAAGGACAGACTCTACTTCAGGCGCCAGGACAAGGTGAATAACGCAGTTGACATTGTGCTCTGTATGGATTTTTGGTTGTTGTTCTTTCTTGTTTCTGACTTAAATTTTCCTGGGACTTTCCCAGCATCCCAGCATCTCAGAATATAACGTTATCCTGCCAGCTAGCAGCTTTGCTATCCAGCTAATTCTGGCTGTCAAAACAACAGAGGAGCATAATCTGCTAGCCAGTGATAGCTAGCCAGGAAGAAAAGACAGCTCTAGTCTATGGCGAGGCGTTTTCACTCGTATAGAGGCAATATTTGGTATATATAAAGGGAGATGGTTTGGTATGGGAAGCTGTCAAAATACACATTGGCTCAACGAAAGAGTTGTCTGGCTTGTTTCAGATGTGGCAGCTTTGTTAGCGGACTAGCCTGCTCGCTAGCTCGGTGTAAACAAACCATCCTCACAGCCTGTCGATAGGTTGCAGTCTGTTTTTTACGTTTGTCAACACAGTTTGAGACAAATATTTAGTGAAATGTTTTGGCCACAAGGTAACAGCAGTCTATATGAATAGAAAGGTTCCGTGGTATGTATTTTGTGTTGAAAGTGTATGAATTGTCGCTGTCAAAAAGGATGGTAGTCTGGAGTCTGGCTGGAGTTTTGGGTTTCTTTGTCTTGCTTGCTCGCCAGTGTTTTGTTGCCTCCTGTGCACACAGACCGACAGAGTGCATAGGCGACTGTGGCTCATTTTGCTACTGCATTTGTGCCTTTAGATGTGTTTTTTTGTGTGTGAATGGTTTAGAGATCATATAAAATGTTACCTTGGAGCTTACCTCTTCCAAAATGTTTATTTCCTTAATAAGTTGTAACCTCAAGGGTTCAACATGCAGCTATTCTAAACTTCAAATCCACTGATAGCTTACAATCCTGTTCATCTTTCTTAAGTGCTGCTCTCTGTAGAACTTGTCATTTGGACTATGCAATAATTATCACAAATAAATACCTTTACATTACATTTCATAGCCTACAGCTAATATTAATTAATCTTTAAACTCAACGACCTCAGGTTTACTCAGTCTGAAGCCTACTCTTCTCTTTTATGTCTTCCTATTCTCTAAGTACAGTACAAGTTCAAGTGACTTCATAGATATTTAATGTAGTAGTTGTGTTGATCATCACTGTGTGTTGAACAATTATGATGACTCATCACTATAAGGGGAAGAAATTACGTTTTTTTGTTTATCAATGATCAAACATTTTCACTATTTTCCCCGACAATTTTTTTTTTGAGTAGATAAGACCACTGAACAATTGTTGGTTACCTGCCAAGTGGTACCTGCCAACTTTGCAGACACAGTCAAAATTTACTAGCATTTGTCTCATTCTGATCTCCACTTTAATTTATATGTGAACCTATTTTCAAGTTTTTAGCTGTACTGAATGCACCCATGCCCCTCCCTTGTCAGTGCACTTCTGACTGTTCAGTTTGCCAGAAAGCATGAGGTCATCTTATAAATATTTAATGCACTGTGTAGCTGATAGCCTATTTGTGTTGAATGCAAACTTTATGTGTACAGAAAACACTCCTAGCCTTCCCATAGACCATATGCTACTAAAATCTTTACAGTGTAGAATCCTGTCCATAGCATCAACAGTACTCATAATTTGGTTTGATTTGATTTGCCGTCATTGTCATGCATTTAGGTTCTCAACCCATATGGGCTAACAAGGCACCTCAAGAGTCAAGACGAGACAGAAGTGGGCTTCTTAAGTTCAGTTTCAAGAATAGGCAAGATCCTGGGCGCTTCTGCTTTTTCCTTAAACCAATAGCTTTTTTCTTTTTAAAAATTTTCCGCGGTTACAGTCAACCCAGTAAAGCCAACGGACAAACCAAAGTGAGACAGTTCTGCCAGCAATAGCCCGTAAAATGAAACAGAAATTAAGGCTATATTTTACACCATTACAGTTTTAATTTTGCTCCCCTTTCTGTTAGTTTGAACATATTTATTTTTGAAAACAACTAAAATAAAGGGAAAATAGCACATATATCTCATAACATGATAAAAGCACTGGAAAATGATCTCAAGTGTAAAATAGTACAGGAATGCAGGAAATGAGCAAATCACGCTGGAATGGTTCTTTAACTAACTCAATTATCACATAAAATACATTGCCATTTTGACAAGGCTTTACAGATAAAGTTTGGCACATAGAAACTACTTGAATTTTGGAAATCCATTCCCTGAGTTGATGTGTGCATTGACTGCCACCTTGCTAGACAGAGTAACTTAGCGATAGAAGAATTGGCCTACGTCATGTATTTACTGGAAATACAACTTTCTAGAGAGTGTAATGTATAATGAAGTCAGTCTTTGACAGTGTTCCAGGCAGGAGAGCAGCTAAACATAGCTTCCAAGAATAGTAGAGAACTGTCATTGCAAAATTGATTGATCATATGGGAGCAAAGCAGCCTCCCTCTCTCTTTTATAGGCTGTCTTCTCTCTCCATTTTCTCGCTTACCCTCCTTCTCTCTCAATTCTCAAAACAGGCGTTGTGCGTGCGGTGTGTTGTGAAACAAAAATACCGTAATGTATTTTTCTCTTCAATAGTTTAGCGGGTCAATTTTGGGATGTGTAGACGAAAAAGACACAACCTGATTTCAGCTATACCATGAAATGACCACATCAGTAATGCTAATGTACATAGATGGTTCATGTGGATTTGTGAGCTTTTGAACATGGATCCCTGGCATGTTCTAGCTAGATGGGGTGTTATGATTACGGCAGTGGGGATCTGACCGGGTGAACTGTGTTCAGTTGGTTTTGGGAAATGAAGCCTTGTACTCTTACATCATAAAATAGAGCTATTACATACCAATTACTATCCTATTACATATTTTTGTGTGCACTGCATGGTTGGTGGCAGGCTTATTCACTTGGCCCAAACTGTAAATTAAAACAGGAATGCACATAATAATGATATAGCATACATTAATTTATATATAGACTGGATATAATAATATTGTTGTGGTAAAAGATTTCCAGTTGTTGAACTTGGAAGCAAATGTGCTTCCTGAACGGACTTCAGTGGAAGTGAACAGAACCCAACCCTGATTTAAGTGTGTGTGTGCGCACTTGTGTACATTTGTGTGTAAGGGGGATTGGGTTGATGTTGATGTGTATTTCAACACTGGCTCTCTTTGTTCGTCTCTCTCCATCATAAGACTCCTGGCAGCTCTATCAGTAATTCAGCGCTGTACCAGGACAGAGGGGTCACCAGGGGAAGCGTACACACACACACACACACACACATGTTGTGTTTGGGTACGGTTTAGGTGTTCTATTGCTATTGGTCTCAACTGAAATGTTGTCATGTTTGGGGCCTGTGTGTCGGGGGGGGGGGGGTGTGTGAGAGAGAGAGAGAGAGAGAGAGAGATTGTGCATGTATGTGATGTACACTAACCAGTGATGTAATGTTTAGGTGTACAAGTGTGTATAAGGGAAAAGCATGTAACGTTTATGTTCCACTAATGTAACCAGAAACTACTAATTTTTGCAGTGGTGGTTTAAATGCAAAGGCAAACCGAGAGAGTGTTAGATAAATTGTCAATCACAGAAAAATATAAAATGAATTTGCTAAATTGCTTTTCAAGTACTCTAAACGTTCTAAACGCATCTGGTACCCCAGGTATGTTAAAGCAAGATGCTAAGAGTTACTTGGAAATACTAAGGGCAAGTAAGTAAGCAAGTTTTTCCAGTAATATTGCATTAAGCTGTGTGTGCGTGCATGTGTGTGTATGTGTGTGTGGTGATGTTTAGGTGCAGGTCTGAGGGTAACGTCATCGACAGTCACAGTGTATGGTGTAACCAGTCATGTGATCTTGAACAGCAGGTTTAAATCATTGTAATGCTGCCCCAAATACAAAGGGAGGCCTATTCACAGTCACCCTGACACAGGAACACACACACAACATAGTGGACAGAGCTGCACCACCAAATGAAGAGTTTGATTCCAGAGTGACATATCCACCATTTGGGAAAACAAAAGTGACGCCCTGCATACGATTAAAAATTATACAGGCTGGATATTTCTCACAGATTATTTCCCCCCAAATTATCCTTTTAAGAATAGAAGTCTTCAAATGGTGAACGGCTCAGTCTAAACCAGTTTTAACTGGCAGGTTTTTACTTCTTCTGGCTCCTGCTGACTGTTACAGTGTGCCTGTCTAACCTGACCAACCAGGTAGGATGTCATGGAAGAGCTCAAGGTCACGGCCAGGGTCAGATCATTGGTTCTCAACCTGGGGGTTGGGACGACCTGGGATGACTTTGGATGTTTCTTGATGGTTTAAAGAACGTGGGGCTAAAATGTGCATTCAAACTTAACTTTTTATCAGTCACAGTTCAGATTTCAATTTTAGGAAAGCCTGATTGAACCTACCTAATTGGCTAGTAAAATTAACAGATTCACCAACATTTGGTTGATGTCTGGTGTTAATTTCATGTTATTCACAAGTCAAACACATGACTCTGAAGCAAATCTTAGAATAGATGCATCTGTCTTTTCTTGCTCATCCGTCATACATAGGTGTGTGAGTGTGTCTTTGTCTACGTGTGTGTGTTTGTCTTTCTCTGTGTGTGTGTTTGTGTATCTGTATGTGTGTGAGAGGGAGGTACCTCCATATTTGAGTACAGCACCCCTGTGTATGTCATTGTTTGTGCTTCTTTTGTGACTGTGTGTGTATGTGTGTGTGTATGTTTTGTGTGTGTGTGTATGTATTTGAGTTTAACTAGAGAGCAGCTGACAGGCCATGGGTCCTGTTTGACACACAGACAATGAGCACACATTGCGGGGGAAAAAGGGAAAGAGCCATGTTGGATGAAAACCACACACATCCACAATACAGGCACACACAATACACTGTACACTAGGCTACTGTATGCTGTTGTGTTAGACATTTCAATGTTTGATCGGAAAAAAGATAAAACGGGAACTATAATATGCCGTAGAAAAAGAAAACACTTTTTTCATCTCTTTCTCTATTGTTCGACTTTTGTCCTATATTTGTTTTCTGCTGATTGAAAGGGGAAACACTGCATTCCATCTAAGCATCTAGGCTATGATCTATTACCAAATGTGTCAACACACACACACACACACATGCGCATATGCACGCACACACACATACACACACACACGCGCGTATGCACGTACACACGCATGCATACACACACACACACACACACACACACACACACACACACATAAACACACAGGCATGATGATTCTGCAAAGCAGTTTCAGTGAGTCATACCTTCTGTCATTCCTTCTGTCTGTCTCTCACTTTCTCTATTTTACTCATCTTTTGCATCCTCTCTTCACTTTGTTTCTCTGTCTCTCTTTATCTCTCTTTTTCTATCTTTTCTCTCTGTCTCTCGCTCTCTCGCTCTCTCTCTTTCTATCAACAGAAGTAGTGCCTTCACCTACTTCTGTCCACTGCTTCCTCTGCAGTGAACTTCCTTATAAAACGCATCTCCACTCCCCCAGCACCCTGCACCAAATACCCCACCTTATATTTACACAGGAAGAAAATAACATTTTTCATTCCAAAATTAACCTGCTGCTTTTGCTAGATGTTAAGAATAAGACCTCCAAATGACCATCATTCAGGTTACCTGCCAAGGTGGTTGGTAGAGTAGATTCACTTCCTAACGGCCACGGCCAAAATATACCAGGATTTGACTGGTGACTGGTGGTAATGAGCTTTTATAGCATAAGTAGAATTCATGTACAAAATAAACTATAAGGTACAAACCTCCGCCAACACTACACAGTTCTCCAACTTGCTGTTGCACCCAAAGACATCATTCCTATTACTTTAATTATAAGTTTAATTGATTTCTTTACCTTGCAAACATACTCCATTATCTCCATTAGTTTTATAATTATGGCTAATAAAAGACAATTCTGTAATGGTGGACATTCAGAAATGAATCACCAGCAAAATCAAATAATTTGTTTCTTGGCCCAATGCCTAGCTGTCCACCAAATTTCATGGAAAAACATTCATACGTTTTTGAGCTATCCTGCTGACGGACAGCGAAAACCCAACTCCCTTGGTAGAGCTAATAAATCGTACATTTTACGAATGAGATCAATGCCTCTTTCATAATAAAGTTTCTCAATGGAAAATGTTTCAGCGCTTTTTACAAAGAAAGTGAGTATGTCACCCACATATTTCTAAACAGATTTTGGAGACATCCACGGGTGGTGTTCTATTCTAACTAGAGAACAAATCAATTCCCATTGACATTTCCTCTCTGCTTCCCTTCTTTCTTGCTTGCTTGCTTTCTCTCCCCTCGCTCCTTTTTTTCAGCTGAGTCCCTGTTGGTTTTGTCTATCAGTTGCCAGGATTGATTTTGGGACAATGACTGACTCCACACACTGCTTTACAGTGAAGTGAGCTTTCCTTCTGTGTGTGTGTGTGTGTGTGTGTGTGTGTGTGTGTGTGTGTGTGTGTGTGTGTGTGTGTGTGTGTGTGTGTGTATGTATGTGTGTCAGTGAATGAGAAAAAGAAAGTGACTAAGAGAGTGAGTGAGTGAATGAATGAATGAAAGTGAGACACGCGTGCGTTTGTGTCTCGCATGCCTCTGTGGACGACACACACATGAATAAGTGACCTTGTGTCTGTCTATAGATGCACATGTTAAGCTTACCCTTTAGAAGTTACACAGAATCGCCTTCCTGGCATGCCATCACGTTGCTACCAGAGTGGTCTCACACTGAGTTCTCTCCGTTATTTATGAGAGAGTACAAGAAAAATGTATTAGTCCCCTGGGGGCCGAGGCTATTCATCCCAGGGCAGTTCAATGATACACATCACAACACAGAAAAGACATGATGATGCAACAGCAGCTCGGGCGGCAGGGTGGCCTAGTGGTTAGAGAGACTCCCTTGAATTGGAAGGTCACCGTTCCATCTGCAGTCAATGGGTCCACCAGTTGCCATCAATGTCCTGCTGAAGCGTCCTGGAGCAAGACGCTGAACCCCTACCTCCTCACTGGTATTGATGAAGCATCAGCTAAATGCCAATATAGACAGGGCAACTCTTATAAAACACAGACACACTCACACACTGACTCGGACTGATATCAGTATCACTAATACCAGTGTACCAGTGTGATTTTATGCACTTTAAGACCAAAATCATTCAGTTTATTTCTGAGAGATGCCACACATAGGCCTATTAAATCCTAACATTTGTGGTTTCATTTGAACCTTTAACGCTTATAACTCCTCTACACTCTTTTACAGCTTACAACCTCACCACATAGGGATTAGGCTCTGTTTTTATCACACTCAAGGGTCACTTCAGTGATATTGATATTAAAAGATCAATAACGTCCCCTGTATCAGGACAAAATTGCTTGGGTTTTAAAATGGTTTATTAACACATGATGGTGTCACAACCTGCCAAGAGAAGTATACATGCTGTATTGTCATGTGTAGTGGACACTTACACACACATATACACACACAGTATTGTCAGTATTTACCTTGGGTCAGGTCAATAACGTCAATACTAGGAACTCAATAGCATCCATGGTAAAAGGACAATAATGTTGAGTTATGCCCGTGCTTTTGTAGCCCTGGGTCAGGTTGACAATGCAGTAGAAAAAGATTAAGAAGGTGAAAGGAGGCATTCAGTGAGCGTTGAGAAAGACTATTGCTTTTTTTGGTATATTATTGACAGCACACAACCTTTATTACTTGGTCTTTTTAAACTCTTATTCAACCAGGGTATGATTGCTGAGCACGCGTGGTTTTTGAGCACTCCTCTTGCTTCCCTTTGTACAATTACACACATTCACATCTGGGAGCCTCCCAGTACAACCACAGTCATCTGCTGCTGACCACTGAGCCGTTCCAACTAGAGCAGAAAGTGGAATGAGTTTGTTGCTCAAGGGTACTTCAATAGAAGTTGTTGAGGGAGGAGAGAGCATTAGGTATTCATTTTCCCCACCCAGGTTTTTCCAGCCGGCCACAAGCCGCCTTTAGGCCACCGCTGGTCTTTTTTTAGTCTCTGTTTCTGTCTCTTTCTTTCTCTCTGGGCTTTAAGTGTCACTCAATGGCAGTTTGATGGTATTATACTTGTTATAACCTGCTGAGTACCAAGTTAGATGGTGTACTTGTACACATTAAGAGTTTTGCACTGGGGTGGGAAGTTGAAGACAATCAAACCTGACGGGAAGACGGCCATTCACAAGGCTTGTTTGAGCTGGGAAAACTCTGATCATTCAGTTACCGCCTTGAAACCTTCCCATGATTCATTTTGCATCCTGTTGTTAGCAGCGGTTATGTGTCGGCTGTTCCCTCTGATCTGAAACTTATACAGTTGGAATTGGTGTGGACCCTGGGAAGCCCTATTTGGGTTAATTGTGCGTGATTTTCTTCCCTGTGTGTCTTATCTCATCATAGTATTGTTTTCTCAATATGGGGTTGGACTGTTCTGTGTGTGTGTGTGTTCTAGGTTTTCACACCCCATTGTGAATAATGTGCTAAACGAGCACAACTCTGTGTGGTACGTGGACTGTATAAGAGCGCAGTCAGCCAGACAGCACGCACACACACACACACACACACACACACACACACACACACACACACACACACACACACAGAGTAGGTGCTCAAAGGAGGTCCACTAGGAAATTGACCATGGTCTCGCTCTGTCTCTCCCTCTCTCCCCCTTCTTTCTCTCTGTGTGTGTAGTGTTTCCCCCATGCTGTCAGTATACTTCAGCGGCATCAGAGGCGCTGGTGGGGGTGGGGTACTTATTTCATTAAGCGAGCCCAGTAACTCATTTTTTGCGGCACTAAAGTCTCTCAATCTAGCTAACTGTTATACTTCCATCTGATTATTGAGGCTATGTTTCAAACTGTCTCTCCATTCAGTTTGTGTCGACACAGATGTGCAGTGAGTTATGGCCATTGTAGTTCACGAACACGCTTTCTGCACTTGGCAGCATTAAATCTTGATTGTTTGAAGTCAGCAAGAATCCCCACCTTCATGCATTGCAGCACACAAAATTAATCCAAAACAATGAATTAATCCCGGGCTGTTTACCTGTGTTTGCGTGTGTGGATATGTTGGAGAGAAATGGTAGCTATAGCAGTTGTCGGGAGAGTTGTTTGTCCGTGTATGGCAGGCAGGCCACAGGGCTGTTGTCAGGGGAATCGACTACAGCCTTAGAACACATCAGAAGTCGTTTTTTCCTCGTATCCCCTTGCTTATAGGGACTTTTTGCAGCTGCCAGCATGAAATCTTTACTTTTCACAAAGAGAAAAATGAAGTTGCAATCACTCAAGACCATTGATGTAATTTTCAAAAATGGTCAATTGTGGAGAGAGAAGAGGGAGAGATTGATTGAGCAATCACTGAGTAGGAGTGTTTGATTTCGATTAGGGGACCTGCCCACGGGCCAGTCTCCGCTTAGCAGTCGTCTTCATCATCATTGTGCCATAGAATAATAGCACTTTTTGTCGGTCGCTCTTATAGGTTCATAAACACCTTTGTCTCATTTAAAACTATTTTCCTTTTTACATTTTTTTCACTCTAGCTTCAACTCATATCTTCTGTTGTCTTTCTCTCGGTGTCTCTTCTCTTCTCTTCTCTCTTCTGTCACCACAACCACCATCTGTGGACTGATAGTTCTCCTACAGGTGTTGTTTGTCTTCCTCTACCACTGGAAAAACAGCCCACCCCATACATACTCTCACACCCACACTCTTTCTGTCTCTCTTTCTGTCTCTGTTTCGCTCTCTGTCTCTCTCTCTCTCTCTCTCTCTCTCTCTCTCTCTCTCTCTCTCTCTCTCTCTCTCTCTCTCCCCCTCCCTTCTTCCCTCATTATATACCCCCCTTCTGGAGGCATATGTGACTCTGGTGGTTGTTAATGCAGGATGGGATTGTTAGTTTTCTGTTTTAGTTCAGGGTTGCAAATCTAAGCAAGCATACTTACTACAGATATGACACGAAGCACAAATAACCCCTCACTGGTATATACAGGAGGACAGGAGGACATGTATTTTCTTGCTAATACAAAATAATCAATGCAACAGTCACAAAACATAGACTAAAATGACACATTTTACACTGTAGAGAGCATCTCTAGGTAGTGGAAAGGAACCACTGGAGGTGGAGGGACACTTCACCAACACCAACCTCAAGTAACTGCAGGGAGAACGCCCAATAGGAATGAGTGTGAAATATTTTTTCTATTGATTAATAATATAATAATAAATACCAAAATGGTTACCATTAAGTAAACTGTTAAAGGAATATACCAGCTTTTTGGCTAATAAGTGCTTTGATCGACTCAAAAGTGGTAGAAAACTGACCAGCATTTGGTTGGTGGTTATTTCCCTCTCTGGACATAGGTCCACAAAGAAGACTTTGTTGCCTCACAACATCTAGTTATTGTTGCTTTATGTTTTTATAGGTAAGGCTCCTATCTTATCATAGGGTAATTGTGGGTATTATGGAGCTGTATATCCTTGTAAGTTCCCTGTAAGAGAGAGACAGGCAGAGACACAGATGGAGAGACAGCAACAGAGGGAGATGGCCATTGGGTCATTGGGCAGCTGGAGGACTTTTGTAGGATTAGCAGCTGTGTGTGTGTGTGTGTGTGTGTGTGTGTGTGAGTGAGTTTGCACTATATATTTGCCATCTTCTGTAGTCCAAATGTCCCCATTCGAACACAAAAGCTGCAAAAGCAATCACTTGTGGTCACTACTAGGAAAAGGGTTATTCTTGGTGCCAAGGTTAACGTTAGTTAGTAGGTTTCAGGAAATGAATGCAAGTCAATGGCCACACCAGAATAATCGTGTGCTCGCCTGCGCATGTGTGCTTGTGCACGCATTAAGTGTGTGTATGTGTGTATGTGTGTGTGTGCGTGCGTGCGTGCGTGCGTGCGTGTGCGTGTGCGTGTGTGTGTTTGACTTACCTTGTCCTTCACTTTAGATCCATAGCTGATCTCTTGCTCCCCCTATTACATATCATGTCATTAGTGTGTGTGTGTGTGTGTGTGTGTGTGCGTGTGTGCGTGTGTGTGTGTGTATTATGCCTTTGCATTTCTGCTTGTTCCCCTTGAGTATATTGGCCCCAAATGTATTGTGTGTAGTGGCAGAGGGCGATGGTTTTAATGAAGTGGTCCAGTGCTTGGAGGCATGTTCACCTTGACTTGGCCCCTCTGTAAGTGTGTGTGTACGTGCGCATGCGTGTGTGCATGCGCGTTTGTGTGAGTGAGAGAGACAGAGAGAGAGAGAGAGAGATGTTGTAGTGATGTAAGACATGCTAAAATGAATGTGGTGCTGCAGTTCTCCTCATGAGAACACTAAAGACGTGTGTGTGTGTGTGTGTGTATGCGCGTGTGTGTATGTGCATTAGGAAATGTGTGCTGCTATTAAAACGCAGTGATATGAATGGGCTTGCCTATGTTTGTCACATTGTGGAGGCCATGTGTGTATATCTGTGCTCTTTTATCCTTATGAGGACCAAATGTCTTCACAGCAATAGAAAGATGAGGCAGATCCTTTCATCTGCTTTTAGGGTTATGGTTGGGTTTTGGGTTTTGGTCAGGGTTAAGGAGAAATTTGCTCTGTAAATTAAGATATTAAGGTAAGGGTTAAGTTGCACATGTAGTGGTGATGGTTAAGGGATGTAGTCACTGGAAGGTCCTCACAGGTACAGTAATAAAACATGCAAGGCTTGTACTACCGTAGCTAACATGAGCAGTTATACAATTTATGTGCTTCTGAGTTTATAGTACTGTAGTGGTCCCACTTGATTTCCAGCATGACCGTTTGAAATTTCTAACAACCATTCAGTCTATTACTGATCTTTTCACTTCATCACTTCATCAGTTGGGTGCAGGACAAGAAACTAACTTTTTTTTACTCATCCTAAAATGTAACCAAACACTCACTATTCTACCAACCAGAATAGAGTTTTAGAATAGAGTAGGACCTCTAAATAATGGCTGGTTATCTGCCAAAGACATAGGCTACGTCCACACTATGCCGTTTAAATTTGAAAACATTTTGGCCCCCCTGTCCACACTACGGGGTGTTTTTAAAGTGAATACATTTGAAAACGGCGGCCCCCCGTTGTCGTGTGGACGGCGAAAACGATGACGTTTCACTGACATTTCACTACTTGACTGTCACTTGATCTAGTTGTGAGCGAGCCGGTCATCTGCTTTCGAGAAAGCTAGACCTCAAATTTAAACGTCTTAGTGTGGACGTACTCTAACTTACCAGCAACTGTTTCAGCAACTTACTTTTGACTGGTGTTAATTTCCACCCTGCTCCCCAGCGCTATCTGGCCACTAAATCTCGCACGCTGAAATTCCTAAATGAAGTGATATCCCCCTTTTTAAAGTAGAGGAGTAATTGGGTAGATATGTGCATTGGGGAGACATAGGAAAAAAAGATTATCAGTTCTTAACACTGCTCCTACTTCCTGCGTGTGAAATCTCTTGTTCCTGTCTTTGACACCTCTGGTCGCTAAGCAACTCACCATGACAGCCAGTTTGCAGCTCCTAATTGGTTGTTGTTATTCGGTGCGATGTTTTAAGGCTGTGATACCATGGGTAACGTTCTGCCCGGACAAAGTTTTAAATAGTTTTATTATTATGTTGAATTAACAGTGATACTATCTGGATTCCTCTTTCCTACCTGTTGTTTTTTGTTCTGTTCTTTACTTTGTTTTGTTTTTGTCAATTTTGTTACTTCAAGTCGGAGGAAAGACGAAATAAGTGAAACTAATTTTTTTCTGTTTCTCCTCCCCTCTTTCTTTCTTTCTTTCTTTCTTTCTTTCTTTCCTACTCTCTTTCTGTCTCTCTCTCTCCAGCCTTGTCACACGGAGGCCTGGGGAAACAGGGTGAGTTGAATCCAGTCCACTTGGGATCCGGTCCAGAGAGTCCAGCTTCCTGACTGGTGTCCAGGTCGGTCGCCCATTGTGCCTTGAGTGCAGTCCAGGTCTTCTGTTCTGCTCACATCGGCTCCAGTTTGGTTCCGTTCAACTTCCACCCAATCCGGTCCAGTCCGATCACATTTAGTCTGAACTGGATTTTGTCAATATCTACTGAGGTTTCTGTGGTGCCCCAGGTTGCCCAGTCAGTTTTTTGGCGGTGACCGGTCCAGCGTTTCAAGCTGGACGGAGGACAGGTCAGTGTGGCCGAGGGCTCTGCCTTCGTGCTGCGACACAGAACTTCAAATCTCATAGAACACAGTAGAGATGGGGCGCCTACAGATCCCATGAGCCCCCGGGAGAAGGAGGACACGCCCACCTCATGTTCTTCAACCAGTCACCTCAGCACTGCAGAGTGCCCCACACACAACGGGGTGAGTAGCAAAGGCGCACACGCGCACACACACACACACACACAGGCAAAACACTGTTTCTCATTGCCTCTATGTATATTTGAATCTCTGTCTTCGTCTCTCTCTCTCTGTCTCTGTCTCTCTCTCTTTGTGTGTGTGTGTCTCCTCTGTCTCACACACATTCTCTCTATCTCTCTGTTTTTCTCTGCTCTAACCCCAGGTGTGTTTAGTCTTTCATGTAAACATAGCCATACCAATGTGTGATGCACATGTGGGTGCGTGTGGGTACGTGTGGGTACGCTGTCCGCTGGTTGGTTCAGAACCACGGGGTGTGATATGGGCCGACTCGAGTAAACCTATCTCACACGCACATACACTAATCAATAATTACACAGGTATCGTTAGCGGGGCAATATATCATTCTATCACCAGTTTTGCCTTTTGTTTAGTGCAAATGACGGCTTTCTTTGCAAACTGAATCTTGGTGTCAGTAAGCTTTACAACAACACCCAATACACAAGCTTGTTGGGAAAGAATGCCAACTTTCATTTGCAATAAAAATGACACAACTGATGGTACATTAGGAGGTTTGTGCAGCATTGCTTCCTTTACTGCATTAATCTCAGCCTGGGTGGCCACAGAACGAATGATCCCCTAACCTTGGCAGCGATGATGCATGGGCTTTCACAGCAACAAATGATTTCAAATTGCGCACATCATTGGTGATAGTGGTAGTGAATGAGATGATGATTGATGATGTGTTTTCACTGTCACCTGACCAGTAAAGCAGCTTGCTGTACACACGCTATACATACGTGTGCACACACACTTTGGTCCTCTCATCTAGCTAGAAGCAAATGCGACGTCATGTAGATAAAATAGTCATGCATGAGTCATACATTACACACACAGACGCACAAACAGACCACATCCTGTCATGTTCATTAGACTGTACTGTGGTGTAGTTACTCAACCACCATTTGTTGCCGTTGGGTGGGCTCATATGTGTGTGTATATACCATATGTACCGTGTGTGTGTGTGTGCGTGTGTGTGTGAAAGTCACTGAAAGTCACACGCAGTCTAATACTGTTGGCCACTGAGCAGCACAACAGGAGCAGTTGGGGGTTCAGTGCCTTGCTCAACAGCACTTCAAAGGTAGTTGCACAGGGGAAGGAGAGCATTACACAGTCACAATTCCCCCAGCTGGTCTGTATTTGGTAATGTTGCAGTCAGGAGTTTGCTTCTCCAACTTTAAGGCCAGTTCCGCCTCTATTATTAATGACAGCCTTGCCATTCTCAAGGCTTTTTGTACCTGATGATGAGTCATTCTGTGCTGCTGCTTGCTATAATAATTAATATAACAGTACATTATGAGAGGGTTGGCTCTACTTCTATGTGTTGTCCAGTTTTAGCCCCACACTCAGTGATGTGTGTATTGACTACTAGCAAGATGCACAACCCCTAAATAGGCCTATTATACACACTTCCAGTGTGTGTACACAGGCGGACCTGCTGCTCTATTCTTTGGTGTGAAAGGCAATAAGCGTGGACCCATTGAATTGAAACACAATACTGTGTGTGTGTGTGTTTGTGTTTTATACCTGTGGTAATGCAACACGGATACCTGAGAAGACGCTAGGGGCCTCCCACCCCAATCAGCAAGGGCTGTCTGTCTTAACACCCCACAGGCAGCCCTTTGAATTTTTCAGGATGGTGTGTGTGTGTGTGTGTGTGTGTGTGTATGTGTGTACATGTAGCATGGTGAGTGGTTGGGTGTCAGGCATCCTGTTTATCACCAAAGAGTGGTTGGTTTGCCTGTCTCTCTCTCTCTCTCTCTCTCTCTCTTCTATCTGTTTACTTCTGTATCTGGGTATATGTGAGAATGTATGTGTCAGTTTGTGTTTCTTCAGCATTGCAGTTTTTGTTAAAAACTTCCATTCATTTTTAATGAAGTTTCCTGTTTTTCGGACCTTTCTGACCTCTTCCCCATGAGATTGCGGTATTTGCCTGTTTTCCTGAACACGTCCCAGAATAGTTACAGAATAGAATTTCCAAACAAAGGCTGTTTACCTGACAAAATGACAAAATGGGAAAACAGACACAATCACAGCCAACATCCTAAATCCTGAGTACGCAGCATTTAATATGGGAAGTGAGTGCTCTAAATTGCCTAAATAAAATTGACCAATATACTTGAAACAATCCCATATAATTTAAAAAGTGCCATAAAGGTGCATCTAAAACACTATCAACCTCCTTAAGTTTATGTCCGCATTGATATTCCGCCAGTGCCAAACTTTCAGTGTTGTAAAAGTTCAATTAAATGTCCTTTACGGACCATTTGAGTCAATTTAGTGGTTTAAGACTTAGGTTAAATGTCTATGCTTCTGAGGCCTTGGGAGCTGTTAGGTGAATCACTTTCAATTCAGAGTTGTCAGGGGGTAGATGGAAATATGCTGCAGGCCACTGAGGATGGGCAACAGAGTCCATAATGACCTGATAATCTAATACCGCCATTTAAAATAGTACAGCACCTTTTTGGCAAATAAGCGCTGTTGGTGGCGTTTTTGACACGATGCAAAGCTAGCATGCACTACCTCTTTAACATGGACATCCTGTAAAGCACCATAACACTCATAATAATACTGGACACGCAGGTGAAAATACTAGCCATCTTCTTGTCCCACATTGGTGAGTTGATCATGGAGAGTGTTCGCCATTACCTTATTCCTCTGACTCACTCAGAATATTTTCCAGATGATCTTGTCCACCATGTTTCAAAACAGATATGTGCAGAGCTTCTATTTTCAATTGACCACTCCCTTATGGTACCAATGAGTCATTCCACGAGACATACTCTCTCTCACACACTCACTCTCTTATTCACTTTCCAAAAGAAATACACACCGCTAAAACAGAGGAAATACCAACGAACAATGAACAAATACCGGTGGAAGAATTGGGAAGTTGGGAGTTGTCTGTCCGTCCTCTCTTACGCTGAGAGTTTTTATTGCACTCGCACAGCAACAGCCAGCCACAGGTGGATCTACCACCCAGGTTCACTTCCACTTATTGTATTGCAATCACAGTCCTTGGCAAAGAGATTGTAACATTATAAGCATCATGTTGCATCGTTTTATAATTCCTATTCACCATTGCTGCTCTCGTGCTGCCATTTTGACCCATTAGCTTCATCATGTTGTCCTTTAACACAATTACACTATTATTCTATTATTATTATTCTATTATTCTCATCATTTTGTAAGAATGTGTATGTGAATCGACATAAAACCCATCTTTGAAGTAGCTTAAAAAATAAAGGTCCCCCTAGCCCTCCCACTGTGAACAGTTTGATCAAAATCTGTGTTGCTTTGTTGCTGTCCAAAATCTGATTTCCACACCCTCCTCATGATCGTGGACTAGAACTGGGGAGCAGTTGTCTTGCGGTACTGTGAGCACAGTGTTTTGTGTTTTCGACTTGAGTGCGTGTGTGTGTGGGTTTGGAACATACTGTCTGTTTTTCAGGGTCTTGCCACTATTCCAAGTCCTTATCGTCCCATGAGGCCATTGTGCATGTGTGAGTCACATGCCAAATCTCAGCGTCTGTGCTGTGCAGGGGTTACTGTGTACAAGGGTGAGCTCTTGCCTCATTGGTACGTTATAGAATCATGCCCTCTTGTCATTGGTCCACAGAGGTTTCAGCTCTCTCCACATTGGTTGGCAGGCTGTTTCTTGGGTCCCGCCCCTCCCTGCTGCCAACATGTGACTTTGTTTACATTCAGTGGAAAGTTAAACTCCTGGAAAGATGGAGACTTTTCTTCAAATTACTCTCTTCCCTCCTCCCTTCCTTCCTCTCCTCTGCCACCACCCTCCTCAAACCTATCTCTGTTCCAACCCACTGTAGAGCAAAGCAGTGCTCATTAGAACAAAAGAAAACAGAAGATTCCTCATAACACACTCACACTCCTGAGACGTGTGTGTGTGTGTGGTCAAGTCAAAGTCATTAGCCAGGTCTACATACGGAGCTAATGAGTCTGAGGGGACCAGGATGTATATGTTTTTGTGTGTGTGTGTGTGTGTGTGTGTGTGCTTGTGCGTGTGTGTGTGTGATTGGTCTTGAGGGGCTCTTAAGAAAAACTGCCTCATTTAAACATGAAGCTCTGTCTCGAGAGGGATTCCTTATTTTTTCTCTGTCTCTCTCTTCCTCTCTGTCTCGTTTTTATACATGTTAGTAATTTAGTATAAGTATAACAATTTGAAGTCCATTGAAGGTCTTTCTATTGCTCATTTTCTCTCCTTTTTCCTGTACACACACACACACACACACACACACACACACACACACACACACACACACAGGGGCCCTTCTCTCCCTCTGGGATGTTTTTAGCAGTGGATCGTTCATCATTCGGCTTCAGAACTGTTGGGAGATCAGTGTTTTGATGTGGCTCTAAAGCCTTCGCTTTATTTATTTTTTTCCTTGAGTTGAGACTTGTCTCCAAAACCTTTCAACACTCTACACTTTAATTTTCTGAATAGAAGAGATAAATAACACTAGTTTAGTATCACTTTTTATAGACGGAGCAGGTTATACATCGTTAAGCTGCCTGCCGTATGAACCTTCGGATCCCAATCTGTTGGTTTAAAAACATGATCTATCTTAATGACCTTTTCATTCCCCAACAAAACCAAAATGAACTCCTCCTCCTCCTCCACCTCCACAACACCACCTAAAGACTGCTGGAGTAATTAAAAAGATGAATAATTGAAAGCAGTTTTCACACACCCTGGTGTTGACTGTGTCAGCCACAGCCTCGCTGTGTCCCTGCAACAAACTGATAACGCTGTTTGGCCTCTCTCTATCGAACACACACCGTACCAGGGCTACCCATGACACACACACACACACACACACACACACACACACACACACACATACACATACACATAGAGTTGTCAGTAATATGTTTTCTCCTTATTGTGTATCAGTCAACGCTGTTCTTGGGTACAGGGTACAACAATATAACTTTATGGCTGAAGCAGTGATAGAGGCTAGATAAGACATGGACAATGTCAGGTTCTTTTTTTCTAGCAATCATAGCAGCATACATAACCCCTCTACATGTTTGACCCAGTTAGTGATGTTTTTATTACATTTTTACTAGTTATGTTATCCAGCAGTTGCTACACACCCTGATAACAACCAAGCCCTCTGTTTGCTCTGGAAGTCAGTATGTCAAAGTGTGCATCTGCTTAGAACACAGTGCGTATCCATGTGCTAGGAAAAGCCTGTGGGAGATGTTTCCTAGAAGGAGGGAACATTGCTCTGCAGAAGGAGCAACGGAGACGATTGCTCAATCCATGTGACTGGCTTTGTGTCAGCCAAGCGATCTGCAGACTTCATACATGATGGACCGTTACCTAGTAAGCACACATCCCAGAGTTGAGGATGGAAGCTTTCCAGGGAGATGGGAACATATTCTAGAGCGCACACACACACACACACACACACACACACACACACACACACACACACACACAGAAGGAAATATGACTCCATAACCTCTGACAAAATAGCATCTTGGCGACTGGGCAGCTGAGATCAGATCACGTGTGTCAGGCGCACTTCATTTGTCTAAGCAGTGTGTGTGTGCACACGTACACGTGCACATGTAGGCGAGAGTGAGTGAGTCCCTCCACGTGCGTGTGTGCCTATCACCAGAAGTATTTGGGTCAGGAATAGTTCACCTTTCCAAGAATGTTACCCTACTTGCATTCTCCAGCTCTCCTTTCCATATCTTCTCCATTAGATGTCATTAGATCTGATTACAGCCACTACAGTTGAGTAACCATATCACCTGCTGATAAACCTCAACACCATCGGTTTCACAGTCTGGGTCAAGTTCAGGGTGAGAAGTGATGTCTCCTCCTCCGAAGCTGGCAGCCGGTCTTTTTCAATATTTGTTCATAACCTAACAACACCCACACATCTTTCTGATGTGATTGGGTTACAAAATTCACCAGCCACTTTCCCTAGTTTACTAGCCAAATGTGTTTTAGAATGGAGCAGGACCTCCAAATGATGGTTGGTCACCTGCCAAAGTGGATGTACTAACTAGCCACAGTCCACATGTAACATTTGGCTGGCAGTAACTTCCCCCCCTGCTAAGGATACAGGCATATTTGTTACATCTATTATCAGGGCTCTGTCTCTCATCCTTAAAACTATATTGTTGGTGATCTAAGGTTTCAAACTTATTCTATTGTTGCACTCACTGTAGGTCATTAGCTCAATAGCTAAAGTAAGTTTACATGTAACAATGGGTAGGGCAGGAGAGAGACAGACGCGTTATAAGGCATTCACCATTTGCCTGGTTAAATACTATATTTACTACCTACTTTACGTCTCCTTTCCACCAATAGGAATAAGGCCAGGTCATGTGACATCATAATCAGTAATCTAGACTACTTTTGAGATTATAGTGGGTATGACTCAGACACACACACACACACACACATTCTCTCTTTCTCGCTCTCACAATCCCATACACTCTTTCTCTTTCTCGCTCATAAACACACAATCAAACAAAACGGAGTGTGACTGTACATTAGTCCAACAGTTGCTACTTTCTAGTGAACAGGTAGCCTGGCCATAAATCACAGCAGAGGCTAAATGCTTCCCATCCATCTCTCTCTCTCTCTCTCTCTCTCTCTTCTCTCTCTCTCTCTCTCTCTCTCTCTCTCTCTCTCTCCCCCCCCGTATGTGTTGGGCTGTATAAGGGAAGGGAAAACACTGTGCACTCTATGCTCTAAGTCTAGTGACAAATAGTGCACTCAGGCATGGATGTGCATGTGTGTGTGCACGTACGTGTGTGTGCGTGAGTGTGATTGTGTGCACATCTGTCTCCCTATATCTGTGTGTGTGTGTGTGTGTGTCACATTTCTTAATAAGGATTCTCAGCAGGGACAGATTTAGTAATGTAATATTGAGCAAGCTTAGAGGACACCCTGTCACACACACACACACACACACACACACACACACACACAGAAAAGTCAAGAATATCCTCAGACCCCACACTGAGATTGACAACATCTGGACCGAAACCTACACCCGCATACGTGCACACAGGATGGGCTATATCTGCCTAAATGCTTTTGTGTTGGACACACACACACAAACACACACACACATACACATATATACACACAGGCTGCAGAGCACACATGACTACTTGGCAGTCACCCATAAACCCCTTCTCAGATTGTATACTCAGTCACTCACATGTACCACACAGGCACGCACACACACAAAATTGATGATCAAGTGTCAGTTTTATCTGCTTAGCAACTCTCTCAATGGATTTATTAGAGTGCAGTTTTACAGTTTTGCATTTGCTTGCCTTCAAGTGATTGAAACTGTCTGTGTGTGCACGCGACTGTCTCCTGCTTGCCAGCAATACACAGCAGACTCTGATATGCCCGCCATGCATGAACACACACACACACACACACACACACACACACACACACACACAGGGGCCATGTTGTTGGAGTATATTTTGCTGGCGGGTCTTAGAAATGGGTTAGTCATGCATTATAGATACAACATGACTCCCTGTGTCCCTCTCTCTGTCTCGCTGTCTCTCTCTCTGTGTCTCTCTCTCTGTCTCGCTGTCTCTCTCTCTGTGTCTCTCTCTCTGTGTCTCCCTGTCTCTCTCTCTCTTTGTTCTCTTGCTGTTTTTTTTTTCCACTATACTGTCTCTCTTCCTCTCTCTGTGTCTCTGTGTATTAAAACGAACAGAAGGCACATCTTTTCAAATCATTTTGTCGTGTGTGTGTGTGTGTGTGTGTGTGTGTGTGTGTGTGTGTGTGTGTGTGTGTGTGTGTGTGTGTGTGTGAGTGTGAGTGTGAGGGGTATGTATATATCTTGCATGCACGTGTGCCCCTTAGCACCATCAATTTTGTACACACGAATCCACACACAAGGTCATTGCTTATAGAGTGTGCGTGTGCGTGTGCGTGTGCGTGTGCGCGTGCGCGTGCGCGTGCGCGTGCGCGTGCGTGCGCGTGGGGGATCGGGTGGGGGGGGGTAATGATGAATGACTGTGTATTTACCACTAACTGGTAGGAATATTAATTCTGTCTCCTACTCTGCAGCTGTGACAGCTATTGTACCAGATTGAACGTGAACACACACACACACACTCATACACGCTAACTCATTTAGATTCTAAAATACATAAATACTTTCAAGAAAAATATCTATCTGTCTATTTGTCTGTCTGCCTGTCTGCCTGTCTGCCTGTCTGTCTGTCTGCCTGCCTGTCCTTTTTTCCATTATAACATCTGTTTATTCATTGATTTATGAATTTGTATGAATCTGCTTCCAGTTATAATGCTGATTTTTTTTTTATGGTCAATCATGCAACCTAGAGTCCTACCAATCAATGTTATATTAATAAATTCTGCACCTGTACAATCTGTTTTTTTGGTGAAAGGTTTGAACTGCAGTCAACGACAAGGAATTGCCTTTGGATTTCTGATATTTAATTTCATTATATATTTTTTCTTTTTTCACAAGAGAATCATCTCCGTGTCAAAACGACGAGTCCTCTCAAATCCCCGTCTCCCTGTCTCCTAACTGTGTGGGCATGTCTTTTCTTTTCAGAACGTCCCAGAGTGCGATGAGAGGAGGAGAAGAAGAAATGAAGGGGACGGAGGAGGGAGAGAAGAAGGACAGGAGGAGGAGAAGGAGGAGAAGGAGGAGGAGGAGAGGAGCAGCGATGAAGGTTTCATGGGAATGACTCCGCTGCTGCAGGCTCACCACGCCATGGAGAGGATGGAAGAGTTTGTACACAAGGTAGAGAACACACACACACACACACACACACACACGCATGTAGGTTATAATGGTGAAATGGATATTCCCTTATATAACAAACATTTTAGTGAAAAGCTGAAGTGAGAGTCTTTCTTCTCTCCTCTCCAACTTCCCCTCCTATCATCAGATTTTTACCAAATACTTCCTCTTAACTAACCAATGTATACTTCATTTCAAAACTTCATCATCCCATGACCCCTCACATTAGCAGGTTACATACTTCCTGTTTTGTTAGTCCACCACGCTTCCGTTCGGCCAATAATTAGAAGATGTTTAGTTTCAATTAAAACATGAAATGGACCCTAGAGTTCAATTGTTTATTTGCAGCTGCAAATTGTTGCATGTAACACAATTCTTTTCATATTTGAAGAAAATCCCCTTCCTGAAATGGAATGTAATGGAACCCAGCCCAGCGAAACCTTAAGAGACGAGTTTTGAAATGAGCAGAGGTTCATACAAACATCCAGTCGAGGTGGGAAGTGGGAAGCAGTGCAATGTCAATAAAACCTGCTGACTAGTAGCTTCCTTTTCACCATTTATTTTGCCAGAAAAAAAAAAATGTTCTTTACTTTTGCTTTTGCTACAATAAATGATGAAAAGGAAGCTTATGTTGTGAGTGTTTTATCACCTTCATGCAGACGTTCTTCTGCTTAAGTAAGCAGAAGTCAAGCAGTAGAACGCTGTTTGCAAGATGACACCATTGGAATGTGAACCGATATGAACTCAGAGTATGGCGGCTTGAAGTAATATTCAGACACACACACACACACACACACACACACACACACACACACACACACACACACACACACACACACACACACACACACGCCTACTCTGAGTCTGCTGAAATTGCAACCAGCAGGTTGCAAATTAGGAAAATTAATCACTGGAAAGCCACTGTCAAGGGCCCCGCCCCCCCCCCGTAGCCATCTCGCTCTTCACTCTGTCACCCTTTCTCCATATCTCCCTCTTTACTCACCCCCTCCTCTCTCTCTCTCCATCAAGGGTATGTGTTATATCAGACTTCATGTTATTTATTTACACCACTTGACCTCGATAGTGCCAATTTGACACCTACAGTACACACACACACACACACACACACACACACACATGCATGGATGCATGCTGTACTGCTCTCTCACCACCTCTCACATGCATGCGCACACACACACACACACACACACACACACAGGTCCTGTTCCAGGGACAGCCTGTTGTGTGTTCTCATATCTCTTATTTTATAAATATCATTTGACCTGCTGCTTCTGATGTTAACCCAGTTTACAGATTCAAGTTGTTTTCTTGTTTGAGGAAGTTGTGGGAAATGCATTTCTTTAGTTTAGGGAATTGGAGCTGGACTGGAAAGTTAAAAGAATAGAGAAACAATATTCAAAGATACAGTTACAGAAATTGGCTTTATTATTGAATGGATGCCCTTTACATTCTCACCAACAGTCCTCTAATATTCTCTATTTTTGCTATAACACTTCCTCTTCCCGTTTGCCTTCATCAACCAATCAGGTGTGGGAGGGCCGGTGGCGCGTCATCCCCCACGACGTGCTCCCTGATTGGCTGAAGGACAACGACTACCTGCTTCACGGCCACAGGCCACCAATGCCATCGTTCCGCGCCTGCTTCAAAAGCATCTTCAGAATCCACACAGAGACGGGAAACATCTGGACACACCTGCTAGGTAGGACACGGCACACACACACACACACACACACACACACACACACACACACACACACACACACACACACAGATATACGCATGCATTTTTATCCTTATGAGGACCTTCCGTTGACTACATTGGTTCACGAACCCTAACCTTAACCCTTACCCTAATCTAAGCCTAATCTTAAAATAGGACAGAAATACAAGACAACACACACACACGAGGCGGTAAAGTTACTAGAGTCGTACTAGTATCTATCTGTCCATCTGTCTATTAATCTATCCTTCAGTTGGCCCTCATATTTAACCAGGTGGGTCAGATAACAAATTGTTAGGTAAAATGTCAGACTGGCGGAGGGCGACATCAGGCAGATTAGCTTTTATAAGCAGTGCTGAGCCGGAGAGTTGTGTAAGGAGACAAAGAGCTCCTTCAAATGTAATCCAACAAATTCCAGGGTTTGAGTGAGCGCCGTGGAATCTGTTGGATTGACTTTATTGCCAGCTCCGCTTTCCACCCCAATTGAAACGGCTGCTCTCACCTCTACACTAACTCAACCCAAAGCACCGCTCGATCAGCGTTCACATGCACACCAGTACTCTGATCACTGGGAGTAATCATATATTTCGATGACGACGTTTACATGGTTCGAAGTAACGCAATTTCTCTAACGAGACAGTTTACATGGATTCATTTCATTTCATTCATTTCATTTCAACAAGTCTACCGCTCACCGCTGCACAGCACCATGTGGTTTGCTTTGTATATACAACATCCTGGTTACTGTGTCTGGTGACCTTTTGACATGCACAAATAAATGGAAAGGTTGAGCAGAAATCTAGGTGTGTTGAATGAATGAATGAAGCTTTATTGGCAGACTCAGGTCCATAGATACACAACATGACAATTCAATAAAAATAAATAAACATAAAACACTAAAAATCACGAGTATCGATAGATACAATTCATCCAATGCACTCTCAGTTTTGAATAGTAGCGGGCACAGCTCACAGAAGGATCAGTAAGTGTCACAATGATGGCATTTTCAGACACATCCAAACGTTGCATAAACTTAAACATGAGATTTCTTAGAAGAGCTTTAAAAGTGCACACTCCCGCAGACACAAACATCTGACTGGCACTCCCCCCTCTAGGTACTCTAAGGAGAATTCTCATAGCAAGTGTTAACTAGGTTATGACCTATATCGAGTATCGGCATCTGTAGTATTAATCTGGCTAGGATCAAATTATTAGTGTGCATGTAAACATACTTGCTGTTAAAGAACCACTTCAGTTAGTTTGGACGGCAGTCTCTGATCGGATTACTCTGCTCCCACCTAGTGGTCTAAGAGAGTCACTGCACCTAACAGAAAAAGGAGTAGTGGCACGCTCCTCTCTACATTTGCTGTGGCGTTTCTTTTATGCGCTTGATGTTTCAGCTGAAGTGCTTTCATCAGGGTGTGTGCAGCAGAGGATTGTGTCTTTGTCTATAGTTTGTCTCTTTGGGCGTGTGTTCTACTTTTTTTGTTTTTTTAAAGTACACACACTATTTGTCCCCCACAAGGAAATTGGGACATTACACGCAATATCTGAGACACAGCTGATCGGATTTTGATGAAACTTGAAATGATGCATCACACCACCGTGTTTCAGCTTTTTCAAAATCACACTGATTGGCCCAAGGGGGGGCGCTACTATTACAGGTTTAAACAAGGTGACACACTTATTGATTGCCTTGTTATTAATTGTTATTGTTATTATTGACTACTTGTTAGTGCATCATTCATAGGGGACGGCGTGTTTACTGCCTTGTTTTTCTTTATTAATGTCTGTTTCATTCTCTCTCTCTCTTTCTTGCTCTCTCTCTCTCCAGGTTGTCTGTTTTTCCTGTGTCTGGGTCTGATGTACATGTTTAGGCCCAACATGTCGTTCGTGGCTCCGGTTCAGGAGAAGGTGGTTATCGGGATGTTTTTCCTGGGAGCCATTCTCTGCCTCTCCTTCTCTTGGCTCTTCCACACAGTCTACTGCCACTCTGAGGGCGTCTCCAGAGTCTTTTCTAAGTAAGACACACACACACACACACACACACACACACACACATCCAGGATGTACATATGTAACACAACTATACTTACATATATTGACACACACACTCTGCCTCTCTGAATGGGGTGTGTAGGGTCATTTCTAAGTAGGTTTTAAAGACATTCAGTACTCCCTAACCTTTATTAAAAAGTGTAACATTGCCCCTAGTGGTAGAAAAATGAATCACCCAATCACCTCAAACAAACCTATATAAGACAATTACAGAAAGGTTACTGAAAAGTGATTTTTACTCTTAGATTTGAACTAGTATCCATCAACCTTATGTAGGTTAGTTATATTAGTACTCTTGCAAGTGTGCTTCATTGCTTTACATATCAATATGGCCAAAGCTTCAAGATAATTGCATTTCTCACAGGCTCACATATATATTTTCATGTAATAGATGATATCTTGATTGTGTTCTCGCTGCTGCATCCCTCACTGGGAGGTCAAGGTGTTATGTTGTGTTTGTAATGTTCTCCCCCGCCTCTCTCTCTGCTGATAGGTTGGACTACAGCGGGATAGCCTTCCTGATCATGGGTTCGTTTGTCCCCTGGCTCTACTACTCCTTCTACTGCTCACCTCAGCCCTGCTTCATCTACCTGATAGTAGTGTGTGTACTGGGACTGTCAGCCATCACGGTCTCCCAGTGCGACTTCTTCGCCACACCGCAGTACAGAGGAGTCAGAGCAGGTACGGTGATGGACTGTAGATGTGTGTGCCAGCTTTGTTTCTTTATTTTGGTCGTAAATCTGACTTGTTACCGTTGCCTTGTTTGAGTGTTTACCTCCTCTGTCTCTCTGCAGGGGTGTTTGTGGGTCTGGGTCTGAGCGGTGTGGTTCCCACCCTCCACTTTGTCATCAGTGAGGGTCTGATCAGAGCGACCACCATCGGTCAGATGGGCTGGCTGCTGCTGATGGCGACGCTGTACATCACAGGAGCCTGTCTGTACGCCGCCCGCATCCCTGAGAGGTTCTTCCCTGGCAAGTGTGACATCTGGGTAGGTGACAGACACACACACACACACACACACACACATCTACATAGACATACACACTAGAAAGAAAGACAGACACACACATTCAAATAATTTCTCTCTCTCTCTCTCTCTCTTCCTCCCCCAGTTCCATTCCCACCAGTTGTTCCATATCTTGGTGGTCGCCGGGGCTTTCGTCCATTTCCACGGCGTCTCCAACCTGCAGGAGTTTCGCTATACGGCCGGAGGTGGCTGCGCCGAGGACGGCACGCTTTAACACACTCACACACACACACACACACACTCACTCTAGGGGGGAGATGCTGATTCAGATATGCACAGGATTACACAACACACAAGCACACACACAAACCAAAACATGCAAGAACACACACTCTCTCCCCCAAGCGAAGGCCGAAGTGGGTTGCCCAGCGTGTCTGTGTGCGTAATACCCAGGATGGCCTCCTAGGGGGCGCCGTTAAAAACGACTGACGAGGGTTTTTGTTCTCTTTCTCTCCCTCTGTCCGTCTGGCTCTCCATCCCCCCCTTCCTCTGGCTCTGTCACTTCGATTATAAACCCATTTCCAAGACGGCGTGTTTTGAAATCATTTTGTGAGATTTCCCTTTCCTGAAGTATCTCTGTTTCTTTGGGAGGGGCGGGGGGGCGTTCAAGAGCTCAACTTCAATAATTATGAATTTCTTTTTTTTGAGTTCAAAAATGAAGAGGAGGCATAATTGTGGTGTAAAAAAAAAAAAAAAGACGATTTGGGGTGTTTTTTGCTGAATGCTGTTTTCTAAGTAACTTAAGAGCATTCAAATAGAAAAAAGAAAAAAAAGAATCGTGTGGAAAATGTTTTTTGTTTTTCTTCCATGATGACAAGAGTTTTAGGGGGAACGAAGGGGGACATAGCCGCTTTTAAAAGATAAAAGGAACACTTTTTCCATGTAAATAAGATTTCTAAATTTTGGGTTATATAGATTTGTATGAAATATCTACAATAAAAAAAAGAACAAAAAAAAAGAAGAAATGTTATAAAATGGTGGAGATACTGAATAAATAAGATAAGAAGGATAAATCGCTAAAAGACGAGGAGACGACGTGAGAGAAGAAAGCAAAGATGAAACATTATGCCTAAACTAGTTGTTCTAGTTGTGAGGTGCAATGAAGAGAAAAAGAAAAAAAAAGGAGAGTTGAACACAATCTGCTAAAGGAGAAAACGCTCTGAATCACTTTATCTACTTTATACGTGCAAAACAAAAAAAAGAGGTGAAAAAGAGACAAAACATAAGGCACAACACACAAATCTCTCTCAAACATTTAACGAGCGTCAAGAGTCTCGACTCTGATGTTCATGTCTCCGGTGTGGGTGTGAGCCTGATCCACGACAGCTCGGGGAACTGTCCGACCCTCCGAGGGTAAACGAGAAGACGGCAGTGTTGTTGTTTGTTCTGAGCTTGCAGTTCGTGGGGGCGACGACGACACCGTCCTCTCCTCAGGTTCGGGGACGTTTCTCACTTTTGTCTTGAACCCCGTTTCGCTCACACAGTAAAGGAGCGGCCTCATGTTTTGTCAAGCATCACAGAGTAGTAGCACTGATCTCAAATCAGAGACCCGGGGGCCTCATAACGTTTTCTTGCGCTCAAATCCAAGCCAGAGCTGAAAAGTTTAACTGAATTTATCTTCTCGAATTGGCTGCTATGTATCTAAAGATGAAACTTACCTGATGTCAAAATGCCACGGGTATCATTTTCATTCTCAAATTTGTCTGAAGTGTATAGATGAGGCCCCGGGGCCCTGTGTGCAGTACGCCCACCCACAAGAGGAACGTTTTGGTAAAAGAGACTTCCACAGTAACCTTCGATGTAGTTCTCCTCCTCCGTGACACTTGATAGGTTACAGTATAACTCACCTCTACACAGAACAATAATAGTATGTCTCAAATGTCCTTTTGGTTGGTAAGGATTGTATTTTATTTGATCTGATGCCATTTTTGGCGTCATTGCGAGCTTTAATTTAACTTCTTCCTTTTTATTTTCGCTTTTCTCTCTTATTTTATTGGTGGTTTGAGTTGCTTCGGTCAGAGATGATGGGCAGAGAGACCCAGAACGCCAATTCTCTCTCACTCTCAGGCACAAGACCATCAAAGAGTCTTCTAAAGATCTGGAAATGGTTTTACAAAGTGAACTACCTGAAGGACACTAGAAGACACATGAAAGGTGGAGACTTCACTTCGAAATGTGGTTGCACGTTTTTAAAACGTGTTCAGCTTCTGAGTAGCAAGAGGGTGCAGCGAATTCAACTATTTTGTTTTTGGCAATAACAAGTGTTTGTCTTGCGCCCGCACACAGGAAACACCTATTTCATGAGGTTTTCATATATTCCTACGATTGTTTGAATTGAGGAGTTGGGGTTCCTGTTTGATCGTAGCATTTTGAATTGGTATGAGTTGAATTTGGTATTTGATCAGTCTCAAAAACAAATCTGTGTCTCTGCACCGCACTCTGCTTTGAAAAAACTGCCAAGAAAAAAAACAAAAAACGCCATTTCTGGTTTTCATCTTTACTTTTGCGGTTTGTTTTTTTCCATTTCTTTTGTCATTTTGTTTTCTTTTCATTTTTTTTCTTTAGTTTGCATTAATTTATTTCTCTTGAGGAGTGCATATTGTCTGTTGTTGAAGCACACGTACCGTTCTGAGGGGAGTGTTTGATTGCAATAGACCTTTATATCTGCTGTATTGTTCTAATAAAAGTTTTTTGAATCTGTCACTGTCTGAATATTTCTTAGTACATACACAACCCTACTCATAAGCACCAGACATACAGCGGCATTACGCTTATTACATGGCTACTTACCAAAGGAATAAGTCAAACACAAAATATCCACTTAAAATTATTGATTTGATTTACAGCTTTTAGAACTGAGCAGTAGGCCTAATCAACATTTGTCAAGAGTATAACTTTTATTTTAAAATCTGCCAAGCACGTCTGGGCCGTGGAGTTGGAAAATGAGCCAAAATGTAAGTGTTTTTTGGTTTATTTTAACATTGTGATCGCATGATTCAGATATTATTGCAGACATCTGATAGTGATGTTACGCTTGATACCGAAGCCTCGAAGCGCGTGTCGAGAACGTATCGATTACGTCATCAATGACGTTTGAAGCCTCATCCACGGAGTGCTTCAGGAAGTTTTGAATTACGGTATCAAGCGTAACATCACTCGCAGATATCTGCAATAATATCTGAATCATACGATCACAATGTTAAAAAAAACCAAAAACACTTACATCTTAGCTAATCTTCCAACTCCACTGACTGTCCAGACGTGTTTACTTTTAAGTGTCCTCTGGAAACACTTCCGTTGTCGTTTGGCGTAATTGCAGCGCGTAATGTAATTTGTTGCGTGTTGTCAAATTAATGCGGTTTTCTTAATTTGCTTGTGTTTTGTCTACTTGCATGTGTTAAATTGCAGCGCGTTGAGCTCTCAGGGCCACCGTACTGATGCCACTGGTTTGTATAGAACTGCATAGTGAAGCAGCCCCCTCACATGAAGCTGTTCTGAGAGCTCGTGTGTGTGTGTGTGTGTGTGTCCTCTATGTCTGGGAGATTGCATTAATGATAAAAGGCAACGAACAAATGAAGCAGGATGTGAATATCCATTTCTTTTATTTTTCTTAGAAAAATCTAGACCTTGTGGACAGATCAGCTCACAAAAAACCTAAATATTCAGACTCTTTGAAAACAGAATCACAAACGTGGAGTCCTTTAGCTAGATATACTTTCATACATACGTTTCAGACTCCTTTGTTCCTTAAAACACAGCAAAATGGGTCTCTCCTTTCAGCTGAGCGTGAGGGACCACCTTTACAAATGAATAATGAAAGAAAAGCACAACGCCAAAAAGAAAATATACATATATTAAAATAATAAGCAACAACTTAAACACGGTTTTAAAGCATTTCCAAAGGGAAACAAAAATGTTCTTATATTTTAAAGCATATGCTGCAAATACATTCTTTTCCAGCAGAGACAAACAAAACAAACAACAAAAAAAAGCACTTTGGTCTTCTTCAAACACACTATAGGTGATTAAGCTAGCATTTTGATGTTATTTAAGTGAGCAGTTTCAGTTAGCAAAATGCTAACTTGATGTTTTCCTTTCTATGGGCACCGTTACTTCATGTACCATGTTGGATTTACTTCAGAAAGTGATGCAAGTTGTCGACACAATATTTTGTGTTTGGAGCTAGCTACTTTTGACAGCACACACACTCTGCCAAGCGAGTGAAGTACAAAATAAAAGTCTCTTTTCTTTGCCAACAGCAACAATGACATTTTGACATTAAAACACAATGTAACATGTTTTTCTTTTCTCTGTGTTTAAAGTGCATATCTTTATTCACGTTCAGGCATGTCCCAGCTGCATTTAGAAATGACCTGTGAGAGGCAGGGGTCACTTCACTTTCACTTCAGAAAGTCTAAAACTGTACATTGAATTTGTTGGTTAATGATAAAGCGATGATAATGCTTTGGGAGTTTCTTTTTTTGTTTTTTTAAATGTCTTTGTGTCAAATTTTACATGAAATCCACTTCCTGAATTGGTTGAATTGATTGAACTGACCTCAGCCTTACTAAGACAGATAAACACACATACCAGTAGCAGCAGGGTCAAGTTACTATTCTCAGATGAACTGATGTTGCCTGACACTAAGGGACCAATCAGATCGTCCCAGATGTTCAAACTCCACCCATCTTGTGCTCCGAGCAAACTAAATCACAACAGGAACCTAAATGGTTATATAAACTGATATTTCACACTGACCCTGGATCTGAGTGAGAAATTACATTTGAACTCTTTCATTCCAAACTGCAACAAAGACAAAAAAAAAATTGCTCAAAATTTAACACAGATGATTATATCATCTCAAATGTAACTATTTTGTTAGAAAAAATTTCTAATTATATTCAATGGTGAGTTTGTATACCAGTAACATTACTCAAATGGTGTTTGTCTAATTTTGGTGAAGCAGTTGGATTTGGGCTGACAGTCCCAGAGAAACTAATCTGCGTGGTGTGTGTGAATGTACGTCTGGTTTTTAAACGTGTGGCAAAGATGCTTTCACTGCTGTCTAAGAATCAGACGTCTCTTGCCTGCAGCCTTCACTCCATGTTGTGTTATCTCCATAAACTGGATGATTGTTGGGCTCAATTCAGTTCAGTCAAACTGTGATTCCACAAACAGAGATGGATTCATTCAACGTCACAATCTCTTTTTAAACTTCTACGTTCAAGTTTCCCTTTAACTTTAGTTTTTATGGAAAAAATAAAATAAAAGCACATCATGCTCCTTGCTTAATAGCATCTGCTGCAGATGCTACCTTGGAGTCTGAGAGCTGGTAAAGTTTACATCCATTAAAACTGAGACGGGGTTAGGGTTGTGATCTAGTGCGGTGAGTTTCAACCTCATGTCAAAACACTGTTTTCTTGATTTTGTGGGCGACTGAAGACTCACCTCAACAAAATCCATCCAATTTTACTTTCTGTCGGACAAAACCACGCATGTTCAAAATGTACGCTTTTCCTTGCTGAAATTACACAACCTCTTGAGGTCTAAACAAGTTTGGAACTGAAACTCACTCAACACATAAATAATCATAGGAACTTGGGAAAAACATAATAATCTACCGTATACTGCATTTCCTGAATAGGCTGAAATGAACACTGAACTGACCCCAATGTTGCTGAGAACCTGAACCACCACATAGATAATAGTAATAATAATAGTAATAACAATAATAATAATAATAACACTTTTCGTAAACACGGCTATAACATAGTATCGTTTTGTCTCCTAAAACAAAATATGAAACAAACTAGAATTGAAATAAAACCTAGTTAAAAACACTGAGTGGGTAAATAAATAGTTTGTGAATTGCACAAAGTGAGAACGTTGAAAGTCAAAGCACTCCGATATGTCGAGACTGACAAATCAGTAATTCAGTCGGTCAGCCGCTAAGTCGGTCCTTCACTCAGTCTGTCGCTTATCCGTCCGTCCGTCCGTCTGGTCGCTCAGTGAATGAGTGACGGGTCTCCAGAGCTTCGCTTCACTGTCACGATTTGATCTTCCACAGCTGTGGACGGACGGGAACTCACGTTAGAGACAAACCTCTTTCACTTTCAGAACTTTACATTATATTATATATTGTATATACTCCTAATTATTGTCTGTGTCCTGCAGTAACTTTGTATTCTAAAGTAAGAAATCCCTCACGTGTAATCACTTTTAAAAGTCTATATCCAGTAAAATATTAACAATTATTTTTTCATTTATGTTTTCTTATCTTAAAAAAACTATCCGACTTACTACCTGACATCCCCGTCTGCCTCCCATAAATACCACCAGACTGTTGACTGGTATTTTTGTGAAGAGTTTTGACCCTTGCACACTAAACCCCCAAATAACCCTCCAGCTTTACCTTCAGGTTAAATCCTAGTAGGTCAGAAATGACTCCGGACACGGCAGACAGGATGACCACCTGGGTGATGTTGTAGAGCAGAGGGTTCATCGTCAATCCATACAGCCTGAACGGAGCATCCAACTCCTGGAGAGAGAGAGAGACAGATTCATCATTAGATTCAATCATCAAAATAAGAGACAATGTGAGAGACAGAGAAACAGACGGAGAGAAAGAGGTACAGTTATGGGGGAAAAGGATGAAAGAGTGAGAGAAAGTAACTTTGCACTTCGACCCTCAACAGGAAATCCCAGTTCACACTAGAGATTTTAGATGCATCGGTATTTCTATCTAAATGTATTTTCAATAGAGATTGCATGTTTTCTCAACAGGACCAGAAGAAATGATGTGAAAAATACCTTCAATCATAAAATATTTGACTCTGTGATTGATCATAGCTAATGAAACTTCTGAAGCTGTAAAGGGGCAAAAAAAAATCACCTGCATTACATTTACTGAAGACACGTTAACACCGATTTCAGACCTGCAGGCGACGGTCCAGTACCTTTAGTAGTTTGGTTGCCAGTTTCAAGACGTTGTTGACCAGGGTCAGCTCCTCCTTCTTGTTTGGCTTCTTCTCCATCTTCAGATACAGGTTGATCTGTGACACACACACACACACACACACACACACACACACACACACACACACACACACACACACACACACACACACACACACACACACACACACACACACACACACACACACACACACACACACACACACACACACACACACACACACACACACACACACAACACAAGAGGGATGCATGTCAGTGTGTTGACATGTTTGTGCATCAGTATACATGTATTGTGTGTGTGTGTGTGTGTGTGTGTGTGTGTGTGTGTACCTGTTCAGTGAGCAGTATGGAGGTGTTGCTGTACTTCTTGCTGGTCTCGGAGCCCAGAGTAACGAACCTCAGCAGGAACAGAGACAGACTGGAACACCAGATCACCAACTCCCAGTTATAATGACACTCCAGGAAGGTTTCATGGACATGGAGCAACTGGAGGGAGGGAGAGAGGGAGGGAGGGAGAGAGGAGAGAGAGAGTCAAACAACTTTAAGAATGCTAGCTACAGCTAAAGGAAAAATTCACCATAATATTAACTTTTTTTTGTCTCTGATTACACACACACACACACACACACACACACACCTGGGCGCAGCAGATGAAGACGACAGACAGAGTGAGGAGGAAGGCAGACGACACGATCACATCCACTGAGCGCTGAGGACCTCGTCTCTGCAAAGGAAAAAGAAAAAGAAAAGAAACTTCAGTTTGTTCTTCTCCAGTAACGTAGTTCACTTCTAGGTCGCCTCGTCCTGGACGTTTTAGGGTCCATCTCAGGGAACGTCATGAACATCTTACGTTGACCATCATGCGTTTTTGAGTTCATCCAATTTGTTTTGAAAAGAGTTTCATGAAGCTGAGAGGTTGGAAGGTTTCCTCAACCTACAGAACACAGTGCAGTCTTTGAACTCCACATGACAACAGCAACATGTCATCTACACCAATACAGCTGCTGCAGTAGATGTACTTTTCAATATGAAATGACTCAAATCTCACTACATTTAAAGGACATTTTCATTACAAGACTATGATTAAAGTTCCTTCAGAAGGATCCAGCGGCTTCGTTGAGTTTCTACCTTGAGGTAGGAGCGTAGCGACAGCCACATCTTGATGTTCTGAACTTTCTTCAGTCGAAAATGGGGAACTTCAGACTTCCTGGCTCTGCGGGCCGAAGTCAGGTGACCAAACAGCTTGGCAAACAGTAGCCTCTGAAACACACACACACACACACACACACACGTTAAATTACAATCTGACACACACACACACGCACACGCACACACACAGGTCCTCCCTCTCACCTGCTTGTAGGTCCTCTCCGCCACGCTGAGCAGAAAGAAGAAGAGCCATATGAGGCAGATGCGCACCAGGAAGCTCAGCGTTACCATGGTGATGACCATGGCATCCGAGCCACACTCGCCCCCCAGCGCCACAGACAGCAGCTCGTTGGCCGAGAGCGCGGTCAGCTGATCCAAGTCGCGGTACTGAGCTAGCCTACGGGAGAGGGAGACAGGATGGCATCGTCATTGTCAACTTGTTACTACGTGTTACAGTGTTGGGATGTTGTGACTCAACGTATCAGTTACATTGTGTTAGTAAGTGCTGCTGTCATGTTTTCTTCATTGTGGACCAAAACTCTTAACATGACATGGTTTTGTACCTGTAAGCGAAGGGCGTGAGGCCGAGCGTCACGGCAACGAGGTTCCCAAAGACCTGGTAGCCAATCCCAGGAGTGTAGATATTCACCTGGAGGGAGGGAGGGAGGGTGGAGAGAGAGAGAGAGAGAGAGAAAAATCACTCACCAGGCTATGGCTCACTCTTTACTTGCCCATCCTCCTCCTCCTCCCTCCATCCATCACATGGTGTCATGACAGTAATTGTTATTTTCAATACGCTCTTTGTGTTACAACCCTCTCTTCATTCTCCCCTCCCTCCCTCCCTCCCTCCCTCCCTCCCTCCCTCTACCTGCCCATCCCTCCCTCGCTCTCTTCCCTCCATCACTCACTCTGTTCATGATCATGCCGCTGATCTCCAGGACGGACATGTCGGCCTTCTTACACTCGTTTCCCTCCCACACTATGGCACTCACTCTCTCCAGGCCGGGGTTGGAGCTGTGCAGCCACGGAACGTGACCCTGTGGAAAACACACGCACACGCACACGCACACGCACACACACTCTTAAACGTTTTCTTCAAAGTAGCATAAACATTTGAGAACAGAAACAAGGAGAAAGAAAGAAAGAGGTCCCCACATCGCTATGTCGGCATGGCAACCGCCAGCACAGCCAGCCAATCAGGTCGCTTGGCTGAAAGTACCTGTTACGTATTATGTGGATTCACAAACCTGATGGAAAGGGTCGTCTCTGTACTCCTTCTTGGCGGGGGGGCAGACGGGCGTGCCTCCCCCCTCCCCCTCTGTGGAGTGGAGTAAGACAATGACATACTTTAGTAGTTTCAGTACAGTAACCATCCATCCATCCATCCATCCATCCATCCATCCATCTATCCATCCATCCATCCATCCATCCTCATCGGTTTGTTAAGGTTGTTTTTAGAAAGGGGTCACCAGTCTGGTTTCCCCTACAGTTTGGCTTGCTTGGAGAAAACCACCATCTGATGCAATGAATGTGTGAACCAAGTTGTAAAATACATTCTGGTATATTTCTGTGCAGTGGCCCTTTAGTAAAGGTCCCTGATATTCCCCGACTTCCCCAGAGAACCTGTCAGAGATTTGCTTCTATTCTGTTCTATTCTACCGACCTGTCTCTGAGGTGCAGGAGGATCTGCACTCGGCACAGTGCAGGAAGTCCTCCCACATCAGGTCCTCTGTCTCCGACTCATGTCGAGTGCTTTCTGAGTCCTGAGTCCTCAGACTGGAACACCTGGAACTACAGCTGGTCCCAGACTTCGGGACGTCCTGACAGAGAGAGAGAGGAAGGAAGGAAGGAAGGAAGGAAGGAAGGAAGGAAGGAAGGAAGGAAGAGAGAACGACGGGGCAGAGAGAAGAGCTTTGTTTTAAAAGACAGCGTCATAGTGTATGGGTTCTCGCTGTTGCAGAATGTGTGTGCGTGTGTGTGTACCTCCACAGCGTAGTGTTTCTTATAGTGGTGTGTATTCTTGCGGTTGCGGAGTGTACAGTCACTGTTCATCCTCTCCACTCCCCTGCGGAGGGTGCTGTAGGACGCCTCAGGGTCCTCCTCGCTGGACGCCTCGTCTGACGCCGGCTCCTACAAGACAGGAAACACACATCAGCCACACAGTGTGATTTTGTTTCTGTGTGTGTGTGAGTGTGTGTGTGTGTGTGTGTGTGTGTGTCACTATTACCTTATTGCTACTGGCCAGCATCAGTCCAGTACTGCGGGGTGTGTGAGTGTGTGTGGGCGGGGCATGCGTGTTCCAGCACGCCTCGTCGGCCCTGATTAGCGAATCGCATCGCTGCTCGTGGAGCTGAAGCCCCTCCTCGCTGCTGCGATTGGTCACCCGGTTGTCCAGTGACACGTAGCCGTTGTCTGTCTCTGTCGACTTGTCGATGGACAGCTTGGACTTCTTAGATCTGATGGAGGGAGGGAGGGAGGGGAGATGAAGAGAGTGGGAAGAGTTTCAGGTAGAGAGGAAGAGATGGAGGGATGGATGGAGGGAGGAGATGGAGAGAGAAGGAAGATGGAGAGAGAGATATAGAGAGATATAAAGAGAGATAGAGAGATAGATAGAGAGATAGAGAGACAGATAGATAGATAGATAGATAGATAGATAGAGTAGTGAGCCTACTCAGTAATGAAGCGGTCTCAGAAGCAGGCATGCAGCATGCAGAATAAAATGAACTTGGGGCGCATTCAACACAACGCAACATTGTGGAACGTTAAAATTATAGTGTTGCAAAAAGCATACCATACTGACCATCACTCAGCTGACCATCAAGGTAAAATGAAGTATGAATGAATGAATGAATCAATGAATGCTATTAACTGCCCGGCGCTGCTCTGAATTCTGAGCGTCAGGTGGGAATCAAAGGGTGGATGGATCAATCACTCATAGAGCTGAAATGTTTTGATCTAGTGCTCTGAAACGTTCCACACTGTTGCAATATGCTGAAAGCTGGTTGAAGCAGGGGAGAACAGACGTTATGAGGGGCCAAATCAATTTATCCTGCAGAAAAAGTCTCATTGTGACTGGATGAACATCAATTAAGATGATTGATATTCTCATCTTCAAATACCAGTGTAACATTGTCGAACTGTCTTTGGCAAAAGGGCAAAAAAAATGAGCTTGGAAAACTTACAGGCGACTGAATTGCAGGATCATTGTTTTTTGTAACCAAGAACCGTGCCCCGCTTCTTTTGAACGTAGCTTGTTTCAGCAAGGCATCTGCATCAAAATCAGCTGCAAAATCCCTGTTCTCCACACCAAACAGCGATACCGAAGATGGGGCACTATGCTTTGGTAAGTCAACAACTGACTTCATTTTCATGTAAGCAGGAACTACATTTTAAGAGCATCTTCATTTCAGTTAAATAGTTGAAATGCTATACTCTAACTAAACAAAAAAACATCCAGGTAGAGTCACCAATCAGAAACCAATCAGAAACAAATTTCCCGATGAAAGTTTATTGTGTGATGGGAGATGAAGGGATGTTGCAGCCTACGAAGCCCAGATTTAGTTGAGTCAGGGCTGGGATTCAGTTTCCTACTATGAGTTCACAGAAAACTTAACAAGTTGAAAATGTATTTCATCGCTTACAGGTTGGGTTCAGATAACAACCTGGGTAATAATCTTCAAATAGACTTCAAATTTTGATTAAAATTTCCACTTTACTGAAGGTACAATTTATTTATTTGTGTTTATTGATCAGGTATAATGGGCAGTTACCTGCTCACTTGGAAAAACACTGAATTTGAAAGTGAACTGAACCCCAACCCTGGTTTGATAAAATCAACTCTTTTTTTTGGAAGACGGGAAACGAAAATACACACCCAGCTTTACAGATATCATGCCAGAAATCTTGGAAGAGAGCGCCCAGGCTGTATGTGGTGCTGGCTGAGTGGGAGTGTGGCGCCCCCTCCTGTGTGTTATCGGTAGTGCTAGACCCGTCGCCTTCCCTATGCACCTCCATCTGAGATGCCTTCCTCAACTTCCTTCAGTTTGGAAAGAATAGAGGGTGGAGAGAGACTTAGAGTGGACTTAGAGACTTGGAGAAGGCTAGCCTGCGTGTCCACCAGGATCCTCTCTTGTGTTTAGTTGTTAAAAACAGTCCAACTTTTAGAAGTAGCCAAAGAGGTTTTCATCAGTGCTTCCTACGATCACGCAGTCTAAAACAGTGGTGCCTGGTGGACACGGGGGCCAACACACTTTAAAGGGAATTCTACCAAAATTGGCTTTTAGGTTGTTACTCTGCAAAAGGTAGAAGTTTTCCTAAAATTTGATGTTGAGAAACAAGTTTCCCAAGATCAGGAGAAACTGTGATCTGATGAAACATACAGTCACTTTCCCGTATTTAAGGCAAGATATAGAATTGTGAAAAATAAAGTATAGATGTTTAATCTGTTTGTTTGCTTTTTTCATTTTAACTTCAAGTAAACGAGGGACACATACAGACAACAACAATAAACATGTCCCGTGTTTAAAGATAGGAGGTGTTTTTAGCTTAGAGAGTGGAACTTGACTATCAAATTCAAATATAATAAAAGGTCCTTTCAACCTCTGGGGCAATGAAATGCAATGATAGTATTGCATGAGTCACATTTTGTAATGTGATTCATGCAAAGTTTAGTTAAAGTTCTACTCTTCAGGATAACAACCGTAAAAAGCCAATTCCTGCAGAAATCCCCTTTCAAGACTTGGGCATGAATAAAGGAGGAGATAGAGGTAGAGAGGAGATAATTCAGTCTGTGTTGGAAACTGTCTTTTGGTTTTCAACTATAAAGACAAAAAAAACAAATGTTCATGGAGGGATTCTCTGAACTATCGCAAACCTTCTCAGTCTGATATGATATATGAAAAATGTAGTCTCTCGATCCCGGCTCATGTTTACATTTCCCTACTGTTGTCATGTGAGGACCGGGCTACTACTAGCTACCAGCTAGCTAGCTAAATGCTGCTCAACTTGGTTTGTGGCTGGTAAGTTTATTAACTCTAAAAGCCACGTTGGCATCACTTGGAGGATGTTCTCCGTTCTTAAACTGGCTGGTTAAACAGGAAGAGTGTGATAATGTGACTGGTGGACGGAAAAACGAGATCCCTCCGCTGGAAGGGATCCACCACATGTAGGCTCCTGACTGCTGTTATGTACAAAACCTGATTTGAGTGTCTGCAAAAAACAAATGTCTATGAGAGTGGGTTGAGGAGAAGATGGAAAGCTGGTTTTGACTTTTAGAAAATTCAAAACAGTTTTAGGGTTGGGAGGGAGAGATGCAGACTGATAATAGAGAGAGAGAAATGTCCAGAGAAAGAGAATCACCTGTGTGTAAAATAATTCTACCAGTTTCATGATTGTGTCACTCTTTCCTGCTCTCCGTGAAGTGAAAGAGAACCATGAAAAAGTTTGGTTCAATGAGGACAATAATGGCTCGATCCCCCCCACCCTCTCAAAACCTTCCAAACCCCTTTCCAAAACCGTGGCATGGTCCAATTTTCTTCCCAAAAGTCTGAAAATTGTCTTTAAAATTGTGTAAAGCAGCAAATATAGTAATCACAGCAGCCACACATTAACAAGGTTCATAGCAAAGAAGCGTCTAATCTAAAAGAGCAAATCACAAACTACAAGTTGAAAAACTACAGAACACAGGAAGTGGACAGGTTATTTCCTGGTCATGTAACCAATGAGGGAGGGTGGTGGGGGGTACAGTATATCACACACAACAAACCCCCCTCTGCTTTTAACCCATGATGCTAAGTTAACCAGGGAGAGATTTCCAGAGGTATACACAGATCAATTGGTCAATCAATTAAGTGATCAATAAACTGAATGATCAATTAGCCGATCAGCTGACATACTGCTCAATTGCATTTTCTGTCAGATAAAAATCTCATATCTCCAAAAATGAGAACCATGTAATTTTACTCCAGGATCATACCATTTGCTCAACCCATGAAAGAACGTTGTCAACATTTATTTACAAATACTAATACTCTGATGCATCTTCAAATGACGTGAGTACCAGCAGACGTGTTTTATTGTACCCAGGCTTAGGGGTTCTCGCTCAACAATATGACGGTAAAAAACAGCAACAAAAGTCGTGTTAATGAATTTACTTCCACAACTTTGTCCCTCCCTCCCTGATCCATCCCTCCCTTCTTACTTCCTTCTCCCTCCCATCATTACCTGCGTCTCTTCCCTCCAGAACTGGAGGGAGGTTTTGGGGTTCTGGTGGAGACTATCTGACAGTGGACGGTACCCAGCAGCAACATGAGCCAGATGGCTCCAAACACCTCCGTGGCTGGAATCCCATGAGGCTGAGGGATGGAGACATACAGGACCGCTGCTGCAACTGAGAGGGAGGGAGGGGGAGAGGGAGAGAGAGAGAGAGAGAGAGTTACATATCAACATATATCAATCTGTGATGTTCAATGCATTCTAGTTAAGTGTTGTAATGTATTTATTTTCCCTCAACCTGCCTCATCTATTTCAGTTAGTGATTTCCTACATTTCCCAGAATGCCTTTCAACAACCCCCAGAGAACGTGCCTGAAGATTTCATACAGAGAGTCCGATAGCTGAATCAAAATAGAGGGTGTGTGCGCTTGAAGAAAAACGGCAGATCAGGCACATAGCAGCCATCGCATAGTGCTACACACACACACACACACACACACACACACACACACACCTTGCAGCAGGTAGAGAACCAGCAGTAAGAGGAATATGGCTCTGGAGGTGACCTGGATCCACCATCGGTAGAAGAACGGGAAGAACACCACTCTGACGATGCCTTTCCTGGTTAGTGACGTCCACGGACTCTCTGGTTTGGCCTTGGCAAACGCCGAGCCTGGGGGAGAGAGAGAACACACACACACACACACACACACACACACACACACACACACACACACACACACACACACACACACACACACACACACACACACACACACACACACACACACACACACTTAGTTTAATGAGAAGAACTAATTAGCCAAATGCCTCGGTAGTGAGAGAAAAGCTCATCACTTAATACATCCTGGAGTTACATCAGTGTGTGTGTGACTGCACATGCATGCGTGTGTGTGTGTGACTGCACATGCATGCGTGTGTGTGTGTGTGTACTGAACCATGCTCTAATCCATTATCATCTCTTTCTAATCCCTTCTTCCTTCCTTCCTTCCTGTCTGTCACTCCTTCCTCTCTCCATCTCCCTCTCTCTTCCTCCCCCCTTTTTCCTTTATTTTTCTTTTCTTTCTTCTCTCTCTGCATTTCTCTCTCTACCTCCATCTCTCCCTCTCTTTCTATATTTCTATTTATCAGGTTTTTTTTCCCTCCTTTTCGTTTCATTCTCTCTTTTGTGTCTCTATTGCTTATCTTGAGATCTACGTCTCTCTCCCTGCGGTATAAAATAACAAGGAGAAATTTACTAATTAAAAACCTGATGAATATATGAGAGAGAGAGGAAGAGATAGAGGAAGAGATGAGAGGAAGGATAGAGACAGAGAGAGAGATAGGAAGAGATAGAGAAAGAGATGAGACAGATAGAGAGAGAGCGAGATGAAGAGAGTGAGATGGAGGGAAAGAGAGAATGTGAACGAGAGAGTGAGTGACAGGAGGTTGGCACGGTGATGCTGGCATCTCAGGTTAGTGTGTGTGTGTGTGTGTGATGAGCAGACAATGTACCACGTCTGATGATGATAGCTGTTGCATAAAGGCCTGTCTGGCACATTACCTCAGTAGCTTAATGGAAAGAGAGTGCACACGCACACGCACACACACACACACTGTTCTCACCTCTAACCAGGTCCACATCTATAAGGTCTGGTTTGACATGGCCTGTCTTCTTTGGCTTGTTCCTCAAGCCCTGCAGGGGGAGACAGAGAGACATTGAGTCAGACAGAGAGAGAGAGAGAGAGAGAGAGAGAGAGAGAGAGAGAGAGAGAGAGAGAGAGAGAGAGAGAGAGAGAGAGAGAGAGAGAGAGAGAGAGAGAGAGAGAGAGAGAGAGAGAGAGAGAGAGAGAGAGAGAGAGAGAGAGAGAGAGAGAGAGACAGAGAGACAGAGAGACATTGAGTCAGACAGAGAGAGAGAGACAGAGAGAGATGATCGATATTCACAGACACCACTACTGTAATTCCATAGCAGGGGAGGCTTCGCATGCGTGTTATACCTTCACTCTCTCTCTCTCTCTCTCTCTCACACACTCTCACACACTCACACACAGGTTGGGGAAGCACACCGTGCATTCAGGCTAAAACACACACCGCTAGTGGCTCTATTCTATATTCAGCTGCAGGTGGTCTACTTGAATCTGGTGGATCTATCTCTATGCAGTCAGCCTGTCCAATCTAACGCCACGTTAACAAGCTGCTCCAGGCAGGTCCACGCAACTCCCACAGGAATACATCGCATTGCATATGACAAACGTAAACGGGCCTGTTTCTGTCATGTAACGTGTAACCTGCAGACGCTCTTGCTCCTCTGCATTTGTTGATAGATTGGTGAGGCTGAAAAAAACACAGACGATGAGCTTTGGGCCTTTGAACCTTGTTAAAAGCCCATTGTAAAATTTCAACTTCACATGAGAAATAAATAAAAATAACACTTTATAGATGCGTGGATTGGACCATGTGTGCACGGTAGTCGGGCCAGGCTATACCCTGCACAATGCAGAGATGGAATCAGAAATCCCTTGAACTGCAGTATCTTGTTCTCCACAGTGATATCGAGTTTCAGTGAAAGTTTACAGGTGTACTGAAAGAGGGAAGGGTTGTAAATGATGAGGCTGGTGATGCAGGAGTGGTGTTGGGGGTCATTTTTGTTTTTATTCGATCATTTCCATTTTATTCTGTTATTTTAGATACTTTATCATGATAAAAATATGAATTCTTACCATTAAGGACTACTTTTCTTTTTGTTTTAGCAGAAAATTGGACTAAATTACGCCATTATATTAGTTTCACGTATCCTCTATCAGTGGTTTCTTACAATGGTGTCGAGGAAACAGCTGACATCGGACCTGAGCTCTACGGGACCAACGGGCCTGCTGGGTCCAGAACGAGGTGAGGTACCCAGTGCTGGTCCCAGTAGCGTTTTTGTCAAGTGTTACAGGCCTCATTCATACTAGCCGAGTCTCGCTTCCCCTTCTGTCGAGTCTCCTTCCCAGTCTCAAACCCACTGAGTGCTGTGCTTACCAACATTATAGACACATGCCAAATCAAACATGTGCCCTTGATTTGGACAAAAAGGTTTAAAAGGTGCTACATGTAGCATTTTTAATCACAGATTTCAAACAGCACTGTCAAACCGATCCCTTGGTATGACTGTAAAAAAAATGAGAAATGAAGCCAGACATCTCCAACTCTAGAAAACCTAAAGACTTAATGGGTTTTATCTAGAGCTTCTAACTTATAGAGCTTGACAAGACGGCGTCCTCCATCTGTGGCACCCCCTTTGGCACCACAACTTCCTGTGCCAGTGTGTCCCTTCCTCCTTTGATATGTAGGCTTCATCTATGTGTGTGTGTGTGTGTGTGTGTGTCAGTAACGGCTGAACAAAGCAGAACAACAGAAAACTTTGAACAACTTTGATGAGAGGTACTGAAACTTTACAAGCAACTGTAAATAAATAACTGGTATGTGTGTGGCATGAGTACATATGGGCATGTCTGTGTCTTTGTGTGTGTGTGTGTGTGTGTGTGTGGTTAAGGACAACAATGTCCAAGTTGCTATGGTGAGACTCTGGTGAAGCCACAACTAAGGACCAACAATAGTTTCATTTTGCTGAGGTTTCATATCAATTGCTCTGGGTAAACAACCATTGCCACAGTGTTTTATGTACATACACAGAGAGGCGGGGCTAAGTGGGAAAACACACTAGCAAGGTACACAGCTGCTCCCCACTCACAGATTCCCATCCAAACCACGTATGTTACAGTATTTACTTTAAAAAGCTGCATGGTAACACCTAGAGGATGAAAAGAACGAGTTAGCGTAGCATCATCTCAAGAGCACCGCGGCGCACCAAATCCTGAACACACAAAAGTCAGTGTGTTCCTTTAAAGACGCTCCATGTGGGATTTTATGATCCGTATCAATATCATCACGACAGGAATACAGGAGAACAAGTGACATACCACAACTGTCCTTGTTTAAAAATAGATCTGAAAGATCTTCAGAGCGGTCGAGTACATTGCATCTGACGGGCTCATGCTAATATTTACATACCGGCCAATCAGGTTGCAGGTTATCAGTCAATGGCCTGATACAGATGCCCTGATGGAGGCCCTTATCTATTAATGGTGAAACTGACTGGGCCTAAACTGTGTGTGTGTATGCAGGTGGATGACAGAGAGAGAGAATGTGAAAGTGAGAGAGAAAGAACAAAAGAGCAAGACGCAGTGTGTGTGTGTGTGTGTGTGTGTGTGTGTGTGTGTGTGTGTGTGTGTGTGTGTGTGTGTGTGTGTGTGTGTGTGTGTGTGTGCACATCAAGTATTATGCACACCAAATCGATCAGGGCCCAGGGTAGTGTTTGGGGGACTGAAGGAGCTGATCAATAGCCTGTTCTTGGCAGCCCTTCGCTAGCTAGCCTAGCCACAACAGCATTATCTCTGTGCTACTTATAGTCTCTTATCTTTCTAAACTAGTTACCGGTCACGCTATGATGTTATCTCAAGGAGTGACACTGAAGGACGCATGCCCGCTGATCATTTAGACGATTACAGTAAATATAGAAGAAAAGTCCATAATAGAGGCAAACAAATCAGCCAAATACTTTATTGCATTGCTTACTGCTGGCTGCTTGTAATGTTGGTGACAGGGGAATTTAGGCATCTTCTTTTGTTGCACTTATTGTAAGTCACTCATAACTCACACATAAGAGCATTTGCTGCATGCCTAAATTATTAAAGGTTTTTAAATGTTTTAGCAATGTCATTTTAACAGGAAAATCAGCAGAATGGTTTCCAGTTTCCACCAGCAGATGGCGACTGTATCTCTCACTCCAAAATATAGAGTAAATATAGTTACTAGTCAGAAAAAGTATTATTTTATCAACCTAGGTTACTATTAGGCTCAAAACGTGCAACAATTTAAATTGTGCTGTGAATTACTTTCTAAAAATAGGTATTACTTTCCCCCCAAATACTGGATATCACATTTTGGAGTGAAACTAGTTTATTTTTTCAAGGCCAGACGCCACCACAATCTGAGGCAGACTCTAAGGAGTATGTTTTTGAGCCGAGATCTATTGAGGCTTGCCTCCTGATCCCGGGCTACAGTCTTTTGAGTACTTATATGGTGAAAACCCATTATATGGTGAAAACCCATGATTTTAAATGTATTTTTGAGGTACATTGTTGTTTGTCAGCAATTTTATTGTATGTATGATGTTTCTTTCCTGGCCTGGTCTCTCTTGAACAAATAAGCAAAAACACTGAGTATGATGAGGATATTTTGAAGGGTATTTATACAGATTTGTATCTAAAGGAGTATCTCTTTCTATGAAACAAAGCACCAGAGCCAAAATAGTCAATATCAAGAACAGTGCTCAGCGCCACTATTTACTGCTAAAAGAGGGAATCTGTACACATCTTACAGGCTGCTTAACAAGATCCTAAGCCTTAATGCTAACCAGTGGTTGTGCCAACATTTTATGAGCCTATAAACAGTATAATTAACACTTCGTAGGGGTGAGAGGGTCACACATCTTGCTACCATACCACTCTAAGCTGAACACCACACTGTAGCACGGCTAAAAACCCTGGGAAACCGTGTACATGACAGCTGGAGAGCCAAGGTCACGGCGATGTGTGTGTGTGTGTGGACTTTGACCTCATTAAAAAAAAACAGAGTGTCTCTCACCTTTCTGTTTATAGGACAGAGGTAGGAGGGAAGGAGGAAGGAGGAGATGGAGGAGGAGGTAAAGATGGTGTTATCAGACGAGACAGAAGGAAAAGCAGAAACCTATGAGAACTGTAATGGCAGAAGACAGAAAGATGTAGAAATATTTCTCATACCTTCTGTCCTTGTGCTCATCTTCTAGTGAATGAAATAATAGTGAAATTAAACTATTCCTCTTTTTACTGGGGACCCCTTACAACCAACTCCAGGACTCCTATGAGGTCCTCAAACCCCACTTTGGGAACCACGGGTGTCAGCAAAACTTGAGGTGGAGACTGAGGTTGTCCTCTTGAAAGGTCAAAGGTGAGAGGTCATGGTAGACAGGTGAGGAAGCTCTTATTACTACTGCAAAGAAGGGGTCGCTTGCACACACACACACTTAAGCTCTAGAATGGCCACATCCCACACAATTTAACATCTACTACTAAGAAGCAGTGCAGAACTAAAAAGGTTTAAGTCTATTATATATGAAATTTCAATACGTCAATGTTTCATTTAAAGGTGAACGAGAGAACTTTTTCGACCAAAAAAAGAAAAAAAAATTGTTCACCCGCTAAACTTTAGAGCAGACAAACCTTTCAGCCATAGCCAGAATCACCATCATTTACCAGGTGCCAGTTTCCGACCCTGATCACGTGACTGGTGCTACTTTAACTGCACGTTCACACCGCAAAACACTCAAAAAACAGTCGCTGGACGAGCATTCATTTTCTACAACCAGAGAAATGTCACCTAGTTTCCTTGTTTCCTCATTTGTCAACGAGAAAATGCCATTCGTCAACACCATTGGTCTGTAACATGCCCATGTGGTTGCTAGCGGCGCGAACGCAGAGTAAGGTTAAAAAACAAACCAGGAAATGACATAGCAACCCAACTAATCAATCAAATCAACCAATCACAATCTAGTCTACAGCGTGGGTGAGCAGTGGTGCACTGTGGGATACGAGAAGGGAACGTCCTCCCGCTGTGTACTCACCAGTCTAATAAACTGTTGAGAGGAGAAGAAAGAGATGGTAGGAGGGATGGAGATGAGGAGAGGAGAGACGGGCACCCAGACAGGAGGGCAGAAAGGAAAGAGTTAAAAAAAACCAAAAAAAACACTGGAAACTGAAAAGAACTGGTGGCAGAGAGAGAGAGAGAGAGAGAGAGAGAGAGAGAGAGAGAGAGAGAGAGAGAGAGAGAGAGAGAGAGAGAGAGAGAGAGAGAGAGACAATAACATGACAAAAGGAACAACAAAATAAAGTCTAGGGAGATCAAATGAGGAAAAAATGAGAAATGGGGAAAAAAAGGAAAGAGCAATAACAGTATAGACAGTGAAATGACAGACAAGTAGAAGCAGCAATATTCTACCCGTACCTTTATTTCTCGTTGCTCTACAGATTTCTCCCATATCTGCTGGTCATAGGCGCCGATCTGGAAAAGAAAAGAAATCAGAAAAAAGGATTCAAGATGAGAAACAGGGAAAAGCTGAACTCAGGTGGTGGAAGGCAGTTTGATATAGGAAGCAGGTAAAAAAAAGGTGGTAGGTTGTAGATGCCCTGCGCAGGGCGGTGATGCTCTCGGTCGCTGGTCAGGCCAGGAAGCAACTATGAACTCGTCTCGTCCATTTGTTTAGCCCAGTTACAGTCTCAAGGGGCTGCACAGCGGCCGCATTTAGAAACAATAAATAAATAAATAAACGACGCGACCTCAGACCCTCAATGACAACAACGAAACAGAGACCGGCCAAGAGCGGGCAAACATCGGGATTACATCTTGATAACAAAAAGGAACATAAATAAAATACACAGAATAATGAGAACAAAGATTAAGACCTCCTCCGTCACTTTCACATCGTAGAGAAACAAATATATTGAGGGGAACAACGCGCCCCGAGGTTTCGTCATGTTCACTCAGGCAGAGCTTATTCACAAAAAAAAAAAAAAAAGTTTGGTTATGTCATTTCTTTCTTCCTGTTTTCTTCTTGAAATGAAAGAGAGCAGTCAACTCTCCTCCGTGCTTTAAGAAAAACACAGCAGAGAAGCGTCTGGAGGGATTCCACCGCAGACCGACACGGGGAGACTAAACCACTGGATGGTAAACACACGTAGGTCTGGTCTGGGTTCAGGTTTATCTAGCAAACGGCTAACAGTACACGCAGTATTGGCTGCTCAGACTCAACAACATGAGAATAAAGCAACAACGTACAGCAACAATTACATAAAAAAGGAATAAAGGGTCATATAAAGTGTCAAGATAAAAGTGTCTCAGTTCATGTACGTGTTGAGGTAGTATCAGTGTAAAAACAATGTAAGTGACGGCGGGTCCAAGTGGAAAATCAGTGCAAAAAACCGATAAAAGCAGCACACCACTGGCTGCATTTTCACCATTTTCACTGACAAAAATAAGGAGAAGTACATCTTTAGTCACCACATAACCAAAGGCTGCTCCTGAGTAACACAGTAGCAAAATCTCTCTAGCATCATCTCTCTCTTGCAAGCATGACAAAAACACTCAATGTAGACTGCAGCTACTTCCCTTCTCGTCTTTCTATCTCGGAGAGGCAACGCCGACGTTCAGCGTTTTGGCTCAGACGTGGTTTCTTTACTTTTCAGCGCGCCTGGTTTCCTCTGAGTGATTCATCTTTCTGTTTCCATCCTGTTGATGAAGTTGGACTTTCAGTTCTTCTATTTATTCCAAACAAACCATGTTGTGTGGTACCAGTTGGCAATAGACTAGCAAAATATTTCATATTTATATGAAAGTGTTGCATCGTATTATTTTAAAGAAAAACTCATTGTCAAGGAACAACTTTGTGTAATTGCCCTCTCTCGTTCTCTCTGTTACTCATTTACTCTCCCTCCTCCTCCTCCTCCTCTCTTGTTTCTCCTTCTCTCTAAGTGAAGAATGAAGCTAGCAACCTGTGAAACTGGTCCAAACGGGCAACTTCAGCTGCAGTGCAGCTCACAATAAACATCTGACAATAGACACTTGGACCAGAGCCAGCATTCATCATGTCACACTCACACACACACACACACACACACACACACACACACACACACACACACACACACACACACACACACACACACACACA